>RCHQ01000058.1:0-232127 GCA_003676415.1 Plasmopara muralis | reverse complement strand
GTGCGCACTCGCTGTGGGACCGGCGCTCGCCAACGTCGCAACGCCAGCATTTGTGTGGCTGCGGACCACAACGTTGCCACAACTTTTGATAGAGGAGCAACTGTTCTATATTACACTGTGCTTATGTTGCCTTAAGAAATTTATAGCCTTTTGCAGTTTCTTCTTCATTTTTTTTAGGATACAACAGCTGTAAGAAACAATTGGTGTTATTTTCATATATCGTAATACACGGCAAAAAAATGATGAGTCAATTGCTCAGCGCCTTATTTAAAGTCTGCGTGCCAGCAATTAGTACGGAAATATAAAGCTACTATCAACATCGTTGTGATTCCCACACCATGCACGAAACGTGTGGTACTAGAAAAAAATCGTGTACGCTGTTGGGTAATTATCGGTAACCACCACGTAAGGCCGAGCTCTTGGTACCGGTATACACTTGTTTGCGTCATCATTTTACAAAATAAGATTTTAAAGTTGTGATTTTGTCGGTCTATTGGAGAGGCGGTAACTAATTTGAAATAATTTGAGATTGATTAATCATTTTTCATGTTTAGTCGAGGTATGGTTTTTTAATAAGTTATCAAGAATCAAATCGCATATATGTTATATTAAAGTATTAATTTTATAATGCATTCGCAGCCCGAGCCAAAACGACTTTCACTTCTTTGGGATTTGCTCAAATTTTATGGTCGCCAATGAAACAGCAAAACCCTCCTTACCACAATACACGTCCGTCGATAATGTCATAAAACTATCCCACAAATGCTTCACTTAGGTGACCTAGAAGTTGGAATCTAAAGCGACGCATCTGCTTTAAACATTAATGGACGAGCACTTCGTCAAAATATGTCCGAATAAAAGTCCATAAATGACTGGCGCCACTATCTGCTCAATTATTAAGCACAGAAGGTCGGTGGCAACTTTGAAATGTTGGCTTTCTCGAAATTCATTCTTTGCTTTTTCTGCAAAAATCAATTTATAAACTTACATTGCTCTCAAGACAAAACTTATTGCTGACACGAAGTCAAGTTTGTGTCTCACTCCTCTATTTCATCTAGCGAACCATATCTAAATATTTCTTCGTTTGGGGATATGCCACCTTCTTGATAATTTCTAAATCGCCACAAGCCAGGCACAGCGTGTGCTATTTGCAAGGCTCTAGAACATAGTATCGAAGCGAAAAATGTATAATACTGACAAGAAGGGCCTAAATCTTCATATCCACCATTTAAGGCTATAAATTCGACCAAAACCTCAGAGGCTTCGAGTTCTTTGTGATGCATCATCCGGACACCACTGCCAGTTCCTTCAAGTGAAAAGTAGCTTCTTCAACACGAAGATCAACTTATTCGTCGGTTATTCCCATGGTGACTTTTTTGTCAGCCACGGGGTCGCTCGCCATGTGCGATTTTCACGCAACACTGAATATTGAAAGTTTTGATGTTATAATCGTTCTTGACACATCATTGAAACGTAATCCAACCGATCGAAATACGGTAATGCTTGTAAATAATTTTTATATTCGATTAATTTTTCAGTTCCACGGTGTAATAAACCCACAGCTGATGATTCCTCCTGTGTACCACGACTGTGTCTTGCGGGCCTCATTTGCCTAGTTGCAAAACTTAGTCATCTAGAGTCGGTGAGCTACCTTTAAATTCATGCTACAGACATCAAAGAATCAATTTGAGCTTCTTTGAGCCAGCACTTTCAGCAAAGGTTGGCTGAAGGCTTAAAGAAAGTCGTCAACAGTATGTATCAAAACACACTCGTCGCAAGGACGTAGTGTCCCTCCACTAGAGGACACGTCCCACTAGTGTCCACCGCTCTTTAGCTTAGATGACGCGGCTTTTTTTAGCAAATCTCTCAAGCTTTTGAACGAGGCGAAGGCTTACTTTGGAGCCTTTTCGAGACAGGTACGGTTTGTTTGTCCAAAAAGACGGACGTGACTTGACTTGACTCCATTAATTTCATTAAGACTGGACCAAAGTCAGCGGGCACACGAACACTACTACCTTCGATTTTGTAGGACGAAAAACTACCGGTCCTCAACATTGTGGAGTAGTATGGTCGGATGACTTTTGAGAGCAACTTGAATTTCCTCTTTAACTGTTGATGTCTGCATTTTAAATACTTGAGCATGATGCAACCTTATACCAACGCCGCTCATTAATATGTCATCTTGACTTGTTTGGGGAGTGTCGCTCCGATGATGAAGACCGTCAGATTTGTTAATTCATAAAAAAAATTCATGAAGCTCGTATCTTCCTAGCTTCCAATTAAGATAGCGTGAGCGATGGTGAACTCAAATTTGAAAGATAGCAGATTGCACCTTAATACGATCTGAAGACTTAAAATGCTCAAAGAATGATTTTACGGATGTGTTCCTAACGTTTAGGCCCAGGTGAAAGAGTGCATATGCCGCGCATCTGATCATCTGGATCATACCAGCAAAAGGGTCATCTCGAAACAAAATATTCTAAAAATAGTTTCTGGTTTCTCTTTCTTGAAGGTAAAACCTCAAGTTTATTGGCTCAGACTACTACCACTGCGGATATAATGCCTAAAATTCAAAGCATAGTACATTCGTACTACTTGAAGGGAGATGTAGCTGCATTCTCGAACTCAGAATAGCCAGATAGTATTTTAAGCGGCGCAAAATGCGGACTCAGTAGACGCGAATGACAACTTGATCCATTTCAAATTTCCCAAAAAGGTTCACAAAGATAGTCTACCCGCTTAGGCATA
This sequence comes from Plasmopara muralis, assembly GCA_003676415.1. Taxonomy (NCBI): domain Eukaryota; phylum Oomycota; class Peronosporomycetes; order Peronosporales; family Peronosporaceae; genus Plasmopara; species Plasmopara muralis. The sequence goes on along the minus strand of RCHQ01000058.1, from coordinate 229,379 downwards.
AGAACAACTACTATTGGTGCGTGGTTCTTAAAGCACTTTGCACAGAGAGGGCAAACAGGAAGAAGTCTATTTTTGGTGAATAAGTCCTGGTCGAGGTGTTTAGCGAACTATTTGCACTTGTACAGTGCTGGCTGTTTGGATCGCTGTCCGTTCCATTGATCATGAGTAACCGACCTTGCAGCTCATATGGTAAATCGCTCAGCTCGGACCGGAATGCTCTTGGTTCTATGCCCAAATTTATAGAATTGAGGCAGCCGAAGATATTAACACCAAAAAATCATGCCTGCCCAGCCAACTCGCACTTGTGGTAGTTAGTGTGTGGTGGTTACACTGTACTATCAAATAAAATAAGTCATAGCGAACTTCGAGGTACAATGCTCGGTTCCAGAAATGGGTCGGATAGCTACCAGCATCCCGTGCTACAGCAGCTTAGACCCATTTACTGTTAATACAGGATATGAGTGATTCAGCTTTAGCATGCAAACAATAGGTCTTCAGCTTACACCAGCCCTGGCTTTGACGGACAAAACAAAGTCATCTTGCGTCGTTCGCGAAGCTATCAACTATATAATCGGCTGGGCGTTTGTAGAACCAGATAAGGACGGTCATTTTAAAGCGACCTTGCTCCGGTCCAGGGAACTTCGGAAGGCTATTCTATTTACGACAAAAATGATGAGCGCACCGGTCGAATCAAATGACTTTTTCGGGGTCATAAGCCCTTAATCGTCTATGCAGACCTTTTATCGCTCGGACGGCAATAAATTCGTCTTACTTGTTTTGAATATTGGCAAAGTGGCTGCCATATCGATTACGCCGCGCTGGACTCAAGCATAACAAACTTGGCGCGCATATCGATGCGATTTTGCTCAGGTTTGTTTATAAGTTAAACTAAATCAGTAGGGCTGAGTGCTACAAGCCGGAAGCAAATCTACAATTCTTGTTGCGATTTTTGTCTTCGTGAAGATGCCGAAGTTGATTGGTCATATCCTCGACGGTGATTTCACTTGTATTGCTGTAAGCGGACATATGCTCTGCTCTTCCAAAGGTTGGATTCGGTAGACTCAATCAAAGCCGTTGCTCGAAACTACGAATCTAAAGATTTTGTTCTTCCGAAAAGCAAGGTGTTTCAAATAGCCGTCGTTAAGGTCATTTAAAAACATTGTCTTCTTTTCCATGATTCCCCAGGTATGTTATGACCTCTGAGATTTGCTCAAAAATTAACCACGCGGCTTACGTGTTGAACCCTCTATAGAGCCTACCAGTGCGGACGTTTGGAAGCTCATGAGTCTTTGCTTATTAATGGCAAACGGGCATAGTGCCTCCTGAGCACGATATTGCATTTGGTAGTGTTACAGTTCGTATAACTGGGGTCGAACAGCAAGGCTTAAAAAAGTGGTGTTTTAATAATATGGCCATCGAGACACGATATTACCCGCGATGAATTGCTTTATTTTAACAATTATGGAGATGTTGTCAACAGACCATCCTCATATAGATGGTCGGTGAGTATTTAAAAGCTCTCACATACAATTACGTCAAAAGAAAAGGCACTTGGAAATGCACCGCATAGTATGTGCGCTGAAACCACATTCGTACGCTGACACTGTATCAATAATTGAATTTACGCTCAGCAATGCGGTTTACGCATCTGTGGGTAATACATTATCTTACATAACCGGGCTTATACATCCTAAAGCTCCGTAAACACTCAGAAGTGTTCGTGCTTTTTAGTCTATTGCAAAACAAATTAAAAGACATTTCCATCTCGAACTACGAGTTTTAAAAGAATAAACAGTTATCCGAAAGAGCGACGGGACACAAACAGTAAGGAAAAATATGCGATTGCATCCGCCCATGATAAACAATAGCAATTTCTACGCAAATCTGAAAATGAAATATAAATGTCATCATACAGAGAACTAAAAGATTGCTGGATGTAGAAATTGTAAGAGCGAAATAAGATTCGTTACGTCGGAAGTAAGGCTGTGAAAGGCATGCGTTGGCAAAAAATCTTTCTGCCCTAAACAATGTATATTCATCTAAGATTGTTTTGCACTGCGTATGAAAAGGTATTTTATATTAAGTTGAGGTCCATGGGCCATGAGTTAAGAAATTCATTTCGACTTAACATTCAGGATCGTCTCAAACAATCTGCAGCCTTGACCACAAATTCGACTACAAGAGGAATTTCGAGTAAACATATTTGGTCTCGCAAAAGCTGCTGCTTCTCATTACAAGCAGCGAGACCGAGGCTAAGGTGGCTCATTTTCGTGGTCCTCGACAGCCAAGGATAGTAGCACTTTGATGGAGAGTGCGCACCGAAGCAAATTAGCTTTCAAGAGCATCACTATTATTTCGTGAGGTGGATCTTTGATCATACTCCACATATTTCGTGAGAGCCGCTAGATTGACTATAACAAATTGCCCAAAGACCACTGCAATTTGGAGCTTGAAGCAACGAGTGCTTTAAAGGTGTTTTGTCGGGCGCTGGGGATATTATGCGACATGAGCTTGAAACTTAAAATCCTTGCGCCTAACTCTGCTTTGTGCCTAAGCCAAAATTTCTCAAAAGTAAGTTGTGCTAGCTTTTTCTTGCTTTATGCCTAAGCCGACATACCTCAAAACAAAGTTGTGTTGACTTACCACAAATTGTAGCTTTGTTGACTCTGTCCTCTTCTTGCTGGTACCCAGTGAAGATGCCATCATCAGCGCGGGCACTCAGGTCGGTCGCTGAGAATCAATATGAGCTTGTCAGTCTTTCCGACTGACGTTTTTTGTATGGCCGACGAGTCTGACACCTTTCGGGCTTACCCTCAGGCGTTGAAGCGGCTTTGACAGCGTTGTTTGCTCGAGGAACGAGATTACTGTGAGCCATCTCGTGAAAGTGAGCGATCTGCTTTCGTTTCCGCCGTGGTAAAGTGGGTGTCTCTTCAAAAGCTATTTTGACAGGGCACATCTTTGCCTGTGACGCAGGCACAGCCTTATGCACTGAGATTGACTTTGGTGTAAATGCACCTTGGTGTGCCTAAGTAATTCTTTTGAGGGCTTGCTTGGTCACTGTCAAATGATTCGGTCAAGTAGCAGTCGTCTTTGCAGCTCGATCAAACCGATATTTCGTATATATTAAAAGAGTGACGGATAACACTCGTAGATATCCGATTGGATGTAATTGCAGTCTTACTCGGAAAGAGTGTAACGAGCCGCTACATAGATCAAGATTTTTTCTCTAAAAAGCTAAAGGAGCATTGAGGGAAAGGTGGCACTTGATGCACGATCGACATTCTACCGGTAGTCACGCTAGTTTGTCTTTTGGAGTATATTAATGAATACTTCAGAATGACACCGAATTTACTTAGATTGCTGTAGCGAATATATTCGCACCGTCAAGAATTAAATATAGGACCAAAACATATATAGTTAGGGAATCGTTAAACTGCCGGTACCCTTGATTTTGGCCAATGAGATTAGCTCATTGTATCAGTTTATCTTTGTTAATGAACACAGTGTTTTTTCAATCAATAAAAAGAGAAAGCAGTACCCATCTGGTATCCCTTCTTGTCAACTGCCGGTACTCCTTGGTTTTTAAATTCCTACTTACCTCTTCTCAATATCACTCTTTTCAACATCACTCTTCTCGCACTCTTCTTCTCGCAATGAACACTATGCAACCCCCGAGAGAGCTCTCGTACAGCACTCCGGAAGAGGCAAAGTCGGCGGTTTTCATGCACGCGTATCCAAACACTTTTTTGTAATGCGCTTGACCCTTCTACTTCGCATTCTTCTGAATTTTTCTTTGGCAGATTTCGATACTGTAAATGATATTTGAATATTAGTTATATTATGTAAAATCACGTCGCTCAAAACAATGCATATATATATACCCAAGAGTCATGCAAATGCGTATACTCATAGAGGAAAGACAACGTAGAGGAAGGCGCATTTCGATAACTTGTTTAGTGCTGCTTTCATTGACAGAAAAATATTGCTCTCTTTGACGGAATTGCTCCTTTTTTTATTGGCTAAAAACAAGGAGTACCGGCAGTTGACAGAAAGGGGTATTGCTTTCTCTTTGAATTGGTTGAAAAAACGCTGTGTTCATTAACAAAGATAAACTGCTCCCATTGATAGAATGAACTAATCTCATTGGCTAATATCAAGGTGTACCGGCAGTTTTACAATTCCCTATAATTAGAAAGCAAATCAATCGATCAATTGCACCATATCGCACACTTCGATCGTTGAATACCGTGTTTAGTCATCAGTTGCTCACCGTCAGATTGTATATCTTCCTACACGCCTACTTCTAAAGCTTGCTGTGCAACATCGTCACATTTGGCTACTCGATATTTCCCGTGAACCTCTGCAGTTTCCAGAGAATAAACAAAATCTGACAGCGGGTGGACATAGTTGCAAAAGATTGCGACCTTCAGGTACGTGATTGACAACTAATAGCATATAAATATATATACTTGGAAAGCTTCAATTTTGGCTTGAGTAAGCATGCGCACATCTTTATAAGGCCGCTTAAGGCTCCTAATGTTACGCGAGATGATTACACACTAGACATACCCAGCTCCACCTGGCATTTTTGTATAAATTAACGCAAGCTTAATTAATCCAAGCTAATTGTAAATCGTACGGTAATGCACACAGTTGAGGCCTTTTCCGGCAAGTGCTCTTTCCACACGCGTAATATTTTTGATCTTCGACGCACCAAAGACATGGTGCTCCAACAGTCAAAAATCGCTCATGCAAACAAATTGGCTTTGACTCCCCCGACTGAGCGCACGACGAGTTTGTCCTTCGCATTACGAAATACATCGTCCTGAGTAGACAGGACGCTTATACTGCCGTGCTAAAATTCAGCCGTATATTGACATGAGCTGAACTTGTGCCAGATCTTCAAGTAAAGTTTTGAACTTGAGAATACTCTTCGAATTAACAATGCTGATGTCTAGCTTCAAATTGCGCTGTTAGAGACACAATGGATTTTGAGGCTCGATGGCCTGATCGTCCTATTTTTGTCGCATCCTAATTTTCCAGCGGTCGACCGTAATTTTCCAGTAATTGCGACAGCTTATCAGGAAGAACTTAAATCTACGGCGGTGAACATTAGCGTTAGCGACGCCAAACTGACCGAGTTATCCGAGTTGATCTATAAAAGGAATGTCGTCGACGAAGTATGCCGATATATTCTAAAATTTGACTTGAAAAGTGATTGAAAGTAGCGTCCTGTATAATTCTTCTTAGCTCCGCCAATCGATTTCTCGATAAACTTGCTTCTTAATTGGCTTCCATCGGGTAATATCCGATGTCGCAGCTTGAGCAAGAAGCTGGCGCATGCTTAATTCTTGCGTTATTGCAGAATCTCAAGCACATCTCGCCGAACTAATGCTTGGCGAAAAGCTTTTTGTGATGTTATACCCTTTGCATATTCAGTTCTCACACACTCCGGATACCCGCCCATAGCATCACCGAGTACGCACCACTTCTTTTGTATTGCGTAACTTATGCAACCGCTGAATTAAAATTGGCTTTGCATCGAGTGTTGCTCGTCACGAACAAGTTTTTGGAGTCCATGCCTGAATGCTGCTGTCTAAACGCTTAGGCGATTGCCCTGACGCTATATTACAATTAAACGCATATCGCTTCACACCAACGTTTCGTTCTCGTCGTCGTCGGCAATGGCATTGCCGCTTTTGCGCTTGAAATAAACATCGTCACCGATACTGTCAAACATTAATTACTTGTTGTCCCCTTGCTCAGACTGTTTTTAGGTGGCTTTGCTAGAACATTGCAAAATTCGCTGCGATATAAGTGATTTCGTTGGATGTAGGAGTGTTTGCGTTCCGAAAGGGTTATGCTTTAGTGCAAAATTCAATTTCCGTGAGTGGCGGAATCAAAAGAAGAAACAACTAAATTTGATGCAAAGGGTATTTGACGTTTTATTTGAAGCTCACACGAAGAAAAGAAGGCTTTTTTTCAAGCCGAAACGCAATTGGAATTTGATTTGTTTTTTTGGAACGACTAGATTGCCTAAAGAGCCAATTGTGTCGTAGTTGGGGCTTGGACTCACGTTGTGCGTCAGACCATGTGAAAACTCACCTAACAAAGTGTAGTTTACCAAATGTCTTGTTCCTTACCAGTGCTCTATATTTTTTGATTCCATTCTGGTGAAGATAGAACTTGGGTCCCATTTTGCGATATTCACTTATATTTATCTTGATGCCCAACACACAAATACTTGATGCCCCGAGCCCTAAGGATCCGCATGTAAACTGTCAGAGACCGTTATTTAAGGCAGAGCTTTCGTGTTATCAAATCGCTTCGTGTTAAAATAAGCTCTGAAAGAGCAGTGGCTTCCAGACATGGTACACGTAATTGCATACCGGTAAATTTTGATATATATCAAAATAGATGGAGCTTTTGCCATACAAATTTAGCCGCTTGTCAAGGGCTAAAGGTAGGACCAAATACATAAATATTTTGATAGATAAAGAAGTCTTTAACTTGCAGTCTGTTGCATACTTTGATCGCTTAAGACAATAACATTTGATAATTATATCGATAATAATGTAGTGCCGATATGAAAAAGCTTCAACATGAAGCAGGCTGAAAATACAACTTGGAAATGACCTAATAATTATAACTGTTTTGTACAAGCAAATAGTCGTTCATCAAAAGATCGTGTATTCCCCAGCACGCCCGAGCTGTGTGACCAGTCAACCTTTGCTATACAAATACAATATTGTCTGAATTCTCGCAAAAGCACCGATCTCGATCGCGCTTACTTTTCACATCTATTGGATGTGCAATCGGCGCTGCTCAAGACACTCGCTGATTTTAATTAGCCTGAAGAGACGACTGCATTTACAGGCCTTCTTGCTGACAACCAGCTGAAATGAACCACTGAATTTATTTTCTGCAAGCAACGTTGATTAGGTAGGGCTCCGGTAGCCAAACGGTAGCGGCTACCGCGGAGTCTTAGTTGGTCGGAGCTAAATTTTTTGATTGTCTTCAAAAAATGAAAGACGAAAATTCTGCGATTGAGGCCACAAAAGCGACCATGGCCACATGCAATCAGGTGATCGTGGCGTTTGCACTCTTTTTTCCTGAGAAGCCGGACTGAGAGCTGGTCAACCCGTGTTGCACAGGGTTGGCAATGTTGAACTTTGACTGATTTCATATGAGTATTCGTGTCTTGGGATATTCTCGCTAGTTTTTGAGTGAGTACCATTCGGTCTCTCTATTAAAAAGCCACACGCAAAACAGGGGCCAAAACATGACTCACCAAACCTTGTTGCACGAGATTAGGCAGCCGGCACTCATGACATTGCTCTCCTCAAGAACTAAGCTGTGTATAGTTGTACACCTCCTTCAAAGCAATTTAAATTTCTTTTTTCAAGCTCTTTGAAGAGTTGAGTGCGAGCCGGATCCATCTATGAACACAATCACCTTGGCTTGTTTGGGAAATAGCGTTATAGTTGTGAATGCCTTGATCAATCTATACCTTCATGACGTTTAATCTACCTCTCTTGAAGACAAAGAAGCATGAGCTCAAAATCTACCGAAATTAATGTTGCTCTCATGTGATGCTTCATGTGCTCAAACGTAGCTATTTATACGCGAAAATAGACGTGACAATTTCCAAGCCTTATAAGTGAGTACTAAGTTCCATATAGTAGCTTCTGCAGCCGAAGATGTAAGATTAGCGTTTTAAATGCAAACACATACTCCCGTAAATTGATTGTATGGCACAACTAATTGCGGGCAGCAAAACTTTGCGAATATATAGCATAAGTTCGGCAATACATAGTGATAACACCGGAAAACATAGCACCAGTAGTAAAGATTCGACAACAAATCGGTAGCATGCAATATGTCGAATATGTAAAGTGGACGCATTTTTAGATTTCTGAGAAGTCGAAGTGAGGATGTGGATATGGATCTGCTTCAATACTTTGAAGATCAAATGCACGTAGCCTAGAGTGATTTAATGAGTAATTGACAAAAAAAATAGGAACACTCTAATTAGCCTAACATTGAGAATTATGGCGTGGCACAATTGAAAGATCTCGAAAGAGTATATGATTGCATTGTTCGATATAGAATAGCAACATATGCAGCAGTTTGAATCCGTTATCTCAAATGGGTCAAACAAGCGACTCCGAGTCTTCTTTGGATCTCAAGCAACAATTTTGAACGAAATTGAGTAAAACATCAAAATATTACTTTTTCGAACCAGGGTGTAGTGGAATAGGACTTAAATGGAAACTATACAAGTAAAAGTATCTTTAAAAACGACTTATACACATTTAAATCGATAGAATGCAATACTTATATATTGTAATCGAAGGAGCTCGTAATGACCTCGGCTTTAATTCGTTAAATTGGTGTATAGAAAAACTCCTGTGTTTCCTTTGCCAGTGTTGACAAAGTCTTGCATTTATATTCCGCCGAGGTCAAGGTGTGTATATTTTGGTTGTTGATGGCTGCTGGGTTGCAAAGTCGACATTACCTGCTTCCACGAGGGATCTGCTCGCGAAATCAGGCTACTATCTCATGAGTAGACTTATTTCGTCAGAGTCACTAAATAAACAGCAAACAATAGCAAACATTAATATAAGGGAGAATGGATAAAATATATCTTTTTCAAATTAAATGGAAAAAATATATTTAAATGGAAAAAATCTACCTTGAATCACAACTTTTCCACTTAAATGAAACTACGAAGTAAAAAAACTATTAAGATATATAAAACCAAAAAAATATACCTAACTCACCAAAGAAAATATGCTTTTATGCTGCGCATTTCTGGCGCATCGACGCTTGTTGTGTCCCACTTGACCTCAGCTGCCGCATCGATAAACACTTTTTGGCGCGTCAACTTCTAATGTAGCATGCTGTGATTCGATTCGCTTCTTTTGGGTCTACCTTCTCTTGGACGAATGGGTTGAAGATGTTCACTCTTTACTAGTTCACTTTTTGTCACAAATGGCTTCACTTTGAGTGCTTCATCGTACACTAGTAGATACGTTTTGGTTGAACACATATCCTCCCAAAAAAAGTTCTGCACGTGACAGCTGATTTAAAAAATTGAGTGCGGCTATGAGGTGTCGACATGGAGCACTTATATCCTTCACATTGCCGCATGTGCAAGTACCACTGAAGTATTTACCTCAACAGCATACTCCATTGACTACATTGTTCCAATTCGAACCGACACGACAAACGATGTAGTCAAACCTGGACATACTTGAACTGTGTCCACATTTTTACATTTAAGTGATGCAACTGGCAGCATAAGGCGTAAACAAACTCCATTGTTTTGTCTGTCCAGCAAATTCGAGCCACTATGTAACAAGTGGATTTGAGCCCGCACCATCCCTCTGTTTGCATTGCATCTTAACCATCTCTTTATAAATTGTATGCGGTAAGATTACTATTTAAAGATGTAAATTCTCGATTTTTTATTTCTTACCTGTATATTTTTGCCATTGTTGCAAAAATATCTATTGCTAGGTATAATTTTTTGCTTTTTTATCATTTTTTGTTTTTGAAGAAGTATTTTTTTCCATTTAAATTTAAAAAGGTATATTTTTTCCCTTCTCCCTAATATAATTAATCTTTTTGATAAACAATATCTGCTACCTGGAGCTGACGCGCCTCATCAGTAGCTTGCATCGCTATAACTTACTTGCCTTTAAGTATATTACCCCACGATTTTTTATACTGGTTGCACAGTGAATTAGATGACGGTACTGGAAGTGTTCTTAGCGCATGTATTGAAACCGGAGTATGTTTTAAAAAAGTGACGCCCCATACATTTCGATCTTTGGTCGACTATGTCACGCCAAATATACTGCAAACGTTCTCCACGACGAGCGTCGATTCAAGGTCTGCATGCCACTCTACGCACATTATTAAGTACGCGCTCAGAAAGCCATAGCCTACAGCCAGTCATACCTTGCATAATAGCAACAAGCACTTCTCAACGAGCTTTACCTCGTATCCAACTTGCAGCCCCACGTGCAGCGTAAGAGACTCGCCTTTGAACCTGGGCTGAAGCCGCTCACTCGTACAACAAAGCTGCCTTTTTAATGCAAGAAACGCTTTTTCGATAACGTACCTCTCCATGCGCAGTGACCAAGTCTGGCCTATACTGCCTTAATTTGAAGCCGGCTTTGTCACCCATGACATATTCAGAGTGCTGTGTTTATCAAACAATGTTCCGGCACTTTTGTATCCTTCCGCGCGCAGTTATACATTCCGCTTCACACGTTATCATCCAAAGCTTCATTGGCTAAGCGACATCCATGTCATCAACGACATGCAGCAAATGCTTCTTCTCAAACAAATCAATCACTGGTTTTTGTGCCGCTCAACAAGATGTCATGAGCATGGAGCATGTAAAGCTTTCTGTTAGCATCGCTCAGTAGCGTGCGTACTCATAAGTCTGTCTTTGACACCATATCAGACGCCACCATGTTTAACAGACTGACCAAACCGGTCCAAAGCGCTATTCAATTGTGCTTCTGGTTTCTTGCAAAGGTGTGTAAATGACTCACCTAAGATCTGCTATGGGTAAATGGGTAGCATCCAAGATCTTTGACCCAGCTTTTTGACATTTCACTTACGACATAGGTCATACCTTTTGTCCAGATAAAAAAACATCCGATATTTAATTATCTCAGTGTCAAAAATCGTTACACATAGACGCTTTTTATTTGAGAATAATGCCCTTGTTCCTCTTGCGAAGCGAACAAAGACATTCACACATTGGTTTGCTTTAGATCTTCACCTTATTGATTGTCAAACGTTGTTATTAGACGCCCCGGAGCTGACGATGACCGGACATTAATTGCCGAACTTTTCCACCACATAAGCAAGCTAGGCATGCAAACACGACGCGTTTTTTACATCAAAGCGTTTCAGGGCTTAGGCTCAGCAGAACTTGACTCTTACCCGGAAGGCCGCATCATGATTACTGAGTGCTAACGTTTCATCACGGTATACCATACACCTGGCAAGCCGTAGGGGCTTAACTTATAAAAAATTGGCGCAGGGGGCACCTCTGCCGAAAATGACAAATACTTCATAATAAGCATAGACAAACGCCCATGCCTTGGCTAGTAGTTTGGAGGTCTAGTTCCTCCGCATTAATATAGCTAGGACTTGATCGCCTGATGGGCTCTGACTATGAATCTCGCCCCATCCGTTGTCTGTAAAAGCTAAATCTGGCCTTTAGAATTACTATGGAGAGAGGTCGGATACACGCGAATCACCACCATTCGGGTCATCATTATGAGCCGTCAACTTAAAAAAAACGTGACCGCCATCTCTTAAAGAGGGTGTTGCTGGCCTTTTTAACGAGCAATTCTTGCTTCTAGACAATGTTCACCAAATAATTCTCAGATTGGCGGGTCAAAAAACATGACTCCATTCGGTACGCATTACTTATCGGGGTAAAAGCTTGTTTAAGTGGACGCATCTGCTCATTCCAGGTAAGAAGCAAAGCCATAGATTAGTTAAAATTCGTAATAGCCAACTTGTGCGCTATCACCGAATTTTAAGATCGCGCTTTTTATTTTGCTTACAACATAATCGATATCACGGCCAGTTTAATCTCATCTGATCCAGAGCAGCCTTTCTTTTTTTTGAAGGTCTCAGCGCTCATAATGATCAGCTCAATTTGAGTGGGGCAACTATACTTAGGCTTCGGTGTCGTTGATGCAGACGGAACTGAACTTTTTTGTCAGAGATGCTTAAGAGAGCGTTTTGAGCTAAGATACGCTTACTGACGCACAAATCGCCCTGGGTCTTTGCACAACCAAATGTTGCATTGTCTCAGGGCTGAGCAGGACTGTCAGCTTCTACAGGCCATCTTGCATGCCCCAGAGAAAACCAAGATACTAATTTATTCTTGCCAAGGATCGTCCGCAATGACTAAGGTGTCGATTGACTACATGTACTACTAGGAGCAATGACTATTTGCTTGGAAAAAGCATGAGCATAGATAGCTCACTAACATTTTTCCTATAGATAGCTTCAATACAAGTCGCAGGTTGCTATTTGTCTGTATCATGAAGTAAGTATTACTGTCCCTATCATCGTTAAATATTAGTGTTGCGAAACTAAATTAAAGCATTATAAATCAGATTGTGAACTGAACTTTATCGATAGACTCCCTTGTCAAGAAACTCTCCTAGAATTAGACTGTGCTGGTAATTAGCTCTTCAATACACATGTCACACAAAAAGGTTATTTAAGCAAGTAGTATGGTACACAGCGACTTCGTAAATATACGCTTTGCCCGCAATTCAAATTTGACAATTGCAGGGCTCTTATTTAAAATCACATATTATTATTCACCTATATGCCATGTGCTCCTAGTTTCTAACTGAAGGTAAGAAGACAGCATCTGCATTCGTAAGTTTCTGACCATCTTAATTGGCAGAGCGCTAAGCTCTGTTTATCTGAGTGGCCCTTTTCAATATGTTTACACCCCTGCCCGCAATTATTAAATTATTTGATCACGCTATTTAGGCTTATATTAAGAAGTCAACAAGCCAACAAGCTAACTGTTCATCCCACAAGTGTCCGACTCGACCACTTGTTCTCAAGCCTACCGCTTCTCTTTCGTGGATTCAATCAGCTGTGACCACTGCCTGAGCCGTCCATTGTTCACCTTGATCGCGCACTGAGCGTGATGTCTTTGAATTTCTTCACGATCGACAAATTCATCGCGCATTGAAAGAACAAGCTACTCAAAAAAGCCACGAGCTGAATAGCCGTATAAAGCAAACGTCCTCGATGCCTACAGTCCAATAATCAGCTCTTTGAAGCGGTCTATAAAATGTTGTCAATACTTTTTTGATTCGAAAAAGAAAAAACAGAAGATTAGAGTTTTAGATTGTCATCTCAGTTTTGTTAATTACCAAAAAAGTATATACAAATGCAGCGACTGCTATCAATTAAAGTAAAGGTGTCTGCGCTTTTTAGAATTATTCAAGGTCATCGACAAAAAAGACTTAGTGTCCACCTTTGAGCTCTGATAGAATTGCGTGCACACCGAGCGTTATTGTTGGCTATCCTGAGTAACTTTATGTTTAAATTTGAAAGCATCGGCTTTGATTTATACGAAGGCAATCCGATGACAAGAAACGTTTCCGAGGCATGCAGAATTAATTTCTCAATCTCAAGAATTGTAAGTTTAGTCAGGCTCGAAGATCCTGAGCTAATTATAAGGCAAGCAATGTCATAGGCATTGCAACTCGCTAATATTTGAGGTGTGCTTGCCAAACGCTGTTCGCGAATTACATCAAGGCGAGAAACACTAAGTGCTTATATGAAGCGTGGATCTCAACCTTTTCCTCATCTTTTGAAAGAAAGGATGAGCGCAACCACTTCAAAGCATTCTTGCGCGACAACGTCGCCAGGGACAAACCCTTATCTAGTGAAGTGAAGAGAATGTCTCGCCCCGAGATCTCGCGAAAATATGGACTTCGGATCGGCAATGATGTCCCGTGTTTTAGAAATGGTAGTCAGCGAACTTGACAAGACACAGGTTCCTGAAACTAATATTAGCGGAGCTCTTGTCAAGGTGTTTGATGACCGTTGCGAAAGAGGTTCTGACGGAAGCATGTTTATGCCAGGCACACGCTGTTGGCTGCCAGTCTGCTGGTGGTGAACAAAACAATAGATCTTCAGCCAAGCAAAGTTGTTCCAAAGGAACAGCTCTACCTGTACATCGACTTCACCAAAGCTTCTGCAAAGCTCGAGCACAGTGTACAACTACTCCTTCTCCTGTACTTAAAGCCTAGAGCTTTTTCTTATTTTGTTCTCACACGTTACATGAGATCAATAGGGCTTGCAATAGACGTTACTCTTTCAGGTCTGGTGAAATTTGCATTGAGGCTCAAATATGGCTGATAGAGCTCAGTGTGCCTCACGCTGAGCAATTGTCGAGGCCGAAATTTAGTGCATCCAAGGAACTCGCGGACGATCTTAGTCGATTCGTCGCGTACGAAATTTTGGTGGGCTCGTATATTCAGACCTTTATTCGGCTGCAACTGCACCTCGTTTAATTGCACCCTATGGAGGCTATTGACTATACGACTTACTCATCCGGCAAAAACGCTCGATTGGAGAACGAGTACAGATTGCGTGATGTAGACGCGTCGTTCGTAAGTTTGCGATGGATGACGTATGGACTTATGAGCATGCTGTTTGGATGAAGTCGTTGTATGCAATGTGCTATTCGGCTTAGTGATACGATACGTAGGTTCACGAGAAGGGTCCGGACTTCTTCGGGGGTAGCACTCACTCTCTTACTCTTGAGAGCCGAAGTTGGCGGCTTACTATTGATCATCTTGTTTTCTTAAAACGAGGGTTATGAACACGTGTGGCATGAGTGTGCTCGACGAGCGACTAAATTGACATCCGATAGTATAGCCTTCTTTAGCCAGGATGCCACGAGGTATTCGGACGACTTGAGCTTGACTTTCACTATTATCAAGAGTCAAACAAATAGCAACGCAATCTGTGGCTCGTATTGGCTCTCAGCACAACGCGACTGTCAGAGACCTGAACTTTCGCTTCCTCTAAGCAAATGGCTACGGCAGCCCTGCTGCAGAATTTGGGCCGAAGATTGTTTGAGTGGCATAGATTGATGGGATTTGACCTGATCTATAACTTTAACAAACTCCGAAGCGACTGTCCCAAGTCACTGTTGTTGGGCTAATACAGTCAGTAAAAGGTGTAATGCCGATAAGAGTGTGTGATGCTAATGTGCTCATGCGTTTATTGCTGATAGCATAGGACTGAGTGCGAGGGCCAGTTTAGGTAACGCTTGAGAGAAACGCAACTCGAGTGTGCATAAATGATAGATTTGATACCCGAGCACAGACCGACTAACCAACGAGCACAAGTGGACTGTGACATCTGCTCAGTCAGCGGTGACTACGAGACGCCGATGTGATAAGACAATCTTCTTGCTGAGACCGTGCTGGTTCACGCTGCTTATGCGATAGAAGACAATGATGTCCTCACTACGTATCAGGAAACTGTGAGCACTAGAATGGGTTAAATTAATGAAAATAGAGCTCAATGACCACTAAGATAGCGATTCACGGGAAGTATATCCAAGGAAGATGAACGTTTGTTCAATTGGATGTCGGTAAAATTTGCAAAGATCACTGACAAGATAAATGCTCAAAGGCTGGATATATCTTTAACAGAAGTTTGATGTTGAGTTTTCTAACGCAGCCGCCCGCGACAAGCAAAATCTCCATCATGGTTGTGCTGGCTATGGCTGTTGCGATGGTCAGCAGCTTGATATTGACACGGCATTTATAGAAAATAATACTTAAGGCCTATATAGAAGTGCTGCCAGCATTATTAGCATGATGTTCCATCTGAACAAAGCAATTGTTGGTCTTAAGCAGATCGGGAAAATGACAAATCACACAATGCCTTCGCATAGACTTCCGGAGCGGCTGGGAGGATCTATTGCCTGAGAATGGTACGTGTGCCTTTTTATGGTGCAGGTTACACGGATTCAGATTAGAGGAGTAAAATCTATGCTGGGTGCTCAGTGCTGAGGAGGTACGCGAAGCCAATTTCACCGTTAAAGAATGAGCTACGATTGCGTTTGTTGGTGGCGCACGAGCCGATTTCAAAACCAATGATTGTACTTAGCTCGGCGGATGCTGAGTACATGGCTTCAAACCTATGTGATGTGCTCCAGGTCACAATTATGTGAATTTAATCGGGTTTCTGGAAAGCAATCAAGAAAACTAATCAACCAGTAATAGAAATGCTACATTGCCAAGACCACGTAGGTCGACATTTCGATTGTAAAGACGAGGCGTGAGACTCAAGTGCGGGTCGACAATGGATTATGCTCACGAAGAAAGCAGCCCAAGTATCTGCTACGAGCGATATGTATTGAGTCCAGGCATACTTGGTATTAGCGGTAAGTAAAATGATAAGATTACACTATGGAATTCATGTTGAATATCTGGATGACAGCACATGGTTCTGGCTATGTTCATGGTCAACTATATGTCAAATGCGGGGCCTAGTATGTAAAATGACGGTTTTGCCGACCTAAAACAGTTTCACTTAAAAAATTCGCCGACAAATGCACAAGCTTTCGCAAGTGAGCCAATAAGTATGAAGCTGTTTTTTGCAGCTGGGTTGTGCATGTCAAATCGTTGGCATTCCACAGAATTTAAAGTGTCGAGTGCGGTAAGGAGCTCTTTGCACCCTGCACTTATTTAACCCGCACCGTAAATAATTGATCACTCACGTTCTCGGCCTTCTGATTTTGCTTGGGGCGCGCACGAAGTCGGTACTCGTGGTCGCTTCGTATTCGCCATCCGTCATTCACATTGTACTTGAAAATGGAGAAATGCTTGCCGCTACATGAATTAGGTGCAAAGTTGATCGGTTGTGTCTAATAAACTCGTACTGTACTCAAAAAGCATATTGGTTAGATTTCTTAAGTCAGTGAGGTACAGTACATTAGATAAAATACTCGCTTTTCTTCTTGATTGTAAGGCACAAGATCGTATCGCGCTTCAAGAGATTGCAATTATTTATTCCATGTAATTATTAAGAGCTTTCTGAAGAAAGAAACATTCGGTTTAGGTCCTATGTACGTTTTCGGATGCCTCACGTGAGCTTGCATGCGTCCATGACTTGTCTACATTGTGTGTCAGCAGATCGTACTTAATTGGCTGTGGAGGACAAGCCAATGCCAGAAAAGTGGTGTAGTATTGTGCGTCACACGCACGGGTGACGGAGACCTGGTCAGCTTTTCGTTCCTTAAATAAGGATGCTTATACTGTAAAGACTTCGCATTGCAACCTCTCTTCACAGTATGCTTTATTATCTGGAGAGGATTGTCTATACGGGTTATAATTATTTATTCTTCGTGTCTGGCCCGCTTGTCTATGTCCGTCTAAGAAGGTCGCAACCGAGTCTTCCTACTCGATCGAATCTCAATATCTTTCGTTCACCACCCACCCGGCGACGCTTTTGCAATACATTTCGATTCCCACCCCCATCACCGCACGACCCTACGCTTTATGACAAAAAACGCCGCAAATTGCCTACCGCCCCGAATTTAGACTCATCATTGACCATTCATCGTTCCATGAAGCGGCAGCGAAGTGCTCAAGTTTACGCTAATAATGAAAACGAAGGAGTGGATCCTGGGGCTCCTCGCTCACGTGTTCGTTTTAGTGCTACCCACGAAATTCGTCAGCTACGGGCCGAGGTCGCAGCGATGGAGGAGAAACTGCATGCACTCCAACGCAAGTGGACTGAAGAGCTACCTTGTCCACATACACGCAAAGCCGCGCATCATTCGGCCCGTGAGAAATACAAGGTGACGCAAATTGAAAATGTGCACTTGAAACTCGAGAATGTACATATCCAAGAGCAAATTAAATTTGCCAGCCTTCAAACGTCCATCTTGCATGCCCCCTTGTACTCGAATTGGGAGACAATGCTCCAGGCTCTACATTTCAAGACAAAACTTGGACGGGATCCGAAGGAGCGTGAAAAAGCGTTGGTGGCACACCACAAGCGGTCCCTCGCCACGATCCCTACGAATGTCGACAAGACCGCGCAAGCAGCAATCGACAAGGTCCTCGCACGCAGGAGCAAGAAGGACATGATCAAGCCAGTGACTCCAATCTCGCACGTTAATATCACGGGCTTAAAAGATAGCTCGCTTGTCTCGAGCGTGTTTATTTCAGAGTTCCCGAATGCGACCCTCGAAGAGGTATACAAGGCGATCCTCGTGTCTTTTTTTCAAGCCATTCCAGCTTTAATGAAGCGCCACTTTGGCATCAACGTATCGCGCAAAATGCTCAACACTGCAAATGCTCCAGTCAAGTATTGGCGTTTGAACCTTGATGGGAACGCCATCCCGTTGACGGTGAATCACGTCATGTGCTCTGAACTCACCTCATCATACGGCATGTTCCACATCGACGCCATCACTGACGATTTGTGTAACCCAATTTCCTCCACAAGACTCGTGCAGTATGGAATTTGTGGGATCACCATTACTCCTCAAAAAGAGCCCGAGACAGGAAGGACTCTGTCGGTGAAGCTGCAGTGGTTAGGTCTCTACCACTACAATATGCTACCAGACGATTTGGCCTTTGTTAAGGATCTGAAAACCATTCGACCCTTGCTTAACGGCGACCTCATCACTTCTTCGGTGTGCGAGTATCTAGCAATGTTTAAGTCTCCGAAGTAAGGTGGTAAATACATCAATTCTTAGTGGCGAAGATTGCTTTAAATAATATTGCTGACTTATATATGGGGTTTGATCAAGATTGAAGGAAATAGCAAACGGTGCAAATCTCTAAAGCTCCAAATTTTGCCAATCGACTGAGTCCTAAGAAGAATAACTTTCAGATTAATGTTCAAGCATCATGTGGTACATGTGGACATGATTATAATTCCTGTTCGTATATTTTAACAATTGTGACTCTCATACTGTGACTTCTTGATCAAAGACGGGCGCGCCTGGCTACGTTGTGAGGCCACTGATAAAATTACACGATTAATTCAATAGGTTTATGCCTAATAAGCTAGCTTTTCGGTAATCGTTATAGAAGTACCAGTAATATATAGCTCTATCCTCAATTGTCAATGATATTGTATAGTGTTGCTATATCATGGTAGAATACGTATCATTATACTTTTATTGCTATATCATGGTATACATGACAGCTGTAAAATTGTAGTAAAAGCAGCATCACCTGCTTCTGACACAGTCTTTGTCCCATGCAGAATTAGTTTTATGTAATTAAATGAACGGATGCATAATGGCTGCGACCAGAAGTGTTGCCGGTAGCTGTTGTGTGAACAATAACTGTACATAAGGCTAACTAACAAACTCGCTTTCTTAATGGTGGGACTCAATTGGCTGATATGCGCTAGCGAAATTTTGCTAAAATAGTTTGCCAGACATCATTGAAGAACCGCCTTTACGCAATCAAGTCCTGCTTTTTTCGCTATGACAAAGAAAGCCTAATATAAATGTGAAACTTAGCTTGATTAAGATTGCTAGAGAAGCCATGCGAGGGAAAAAGTAGGCAGCAACCCAGTTTTCATATCGCATCGAGAGAAGCTGCCTTGGATCTTCAGACAAGCACACATCAAACGATGCCTACGGAGCGGGGATGTGTGCTCAGCATAACAACTGGCTCAACATGCGTATCTGGGTGCTAAAAGTACGTGAGTATTCTTGTTCTGTATGATGCGCGAAAGACTTAAGTGGATTACAATCAATATACTGAGATGGGCAAGTCAGGTGACTACACTGCTATTTCTCAACAGATTTACTTGCTTTGCCTTCCTGCAGAATTCATTTGCAATTTCTTCTGAGTGCATGCGGCTGCTGGGTGTGCTCAACCTAATCTACTGCCTATGTTACTGCCTCGGCTGTGGGTTTTTCAGCTTTGAAGTCGAACTGAATCTTCTTTCTTCGATAGATATTACATGCAAGGAGGGTTATCCGTATCATCAAACGGTCTGCATAGCATGTTTCTAACGTTTACATGTCCACCATCTACTGTACGTCGTTGCGTCTCTTTAAACCGAAACTGGCCACATCAAGCACAAATGCGTATGACCTAACACTTTGAGTGAAGCCTTGTTCAACACCCTGAAACAATATTCTTTTCGAGTTTACAAGAGTACCGTATAAAAACCACTGGATTGCAAAAGCGTGGAGACGTTCGTAAGCAATGTCGATCTCGTCCTCGTCAGGAGCCATCGTCCTTTATGCCAGCAAATCGTAGGAGCGTTAGGGTCGTGGCTAGGAATTAAACCTAACTACTCAGTCCTATCGTCTTGTTATGTTTGTACCTAAGATGGCTACCGTGAGCATTAACAAAAAAGCACTGGCTAAGAAATTACTAACACAGTATACATACAGGTCATACTAGAGTTTGCTCTGATTATTATTCTGCATGCAGTTGCAACAGCCGCCACTTTAATTGGGCTTATAGTGCTCTATGGCGAGGGAATTGGCGGGTGTCGATGTATTGTTTACACCAAAAGTGTAGTTATATAGGAAAAATGTGCTTTTGCATTGATATAGTAACGAAATCACCCACCATCTGACTCGAAGGAGGCGGGAAACGTCCTTGTGGCTTAAGTGGTTGGTTGCTCGACCCGGGTACAGGAGGTGCCCGGCTCGATTCCCATATGATCCATATCAAAGCCAGAGATAGGTCATGAGAAATCTTACCTAGAAGTTTGATCTCCTCATTAATTTGAACCCTATTGTGTGTGTGATAGTTGAGTAGGCTGGAGACTCCACTGATTGAAGAGGCCCCAGAGTGTAATGAGGCGTTCTTAACCCGGTCCCAAAAAAGATCGAACAGAGAAAGCTTGGGTAGCTTAAATATCACAGGAGGCGTGCTTCTTGGATATGCAGACATTCAATGTTCCTAGTCCTACACTAATCGACGTATGCAATAGATTGCAATTGAAAGATACTCAAATGAGTAAAGTGTTGGTTCTTCTTATTATTCAAATATTGGTTCAACCTATGATACTTCGCAAACAGCCAAATTTAAATCTCAGGAAGAAGCTCACTTTTTTTGGTGTCTTTGAGTTATTTAGGTATGCAAACCGGTAGGTGTCTGTCATCCACCATTTATTTAAGGCTGCTTCCAACAGCAATCAAGCTTTGAACACAGAAGAGTTGCTTCGTGTAGTAGACAGTTTCTTCTCCTTCAACTGGAAATCGGAAAAGATGAGCTATGAATGCTTCTCATTGACCTTTGATTCTTATATGAAAATCATTTAGTCACAGCGATGACCAAACAGCAGCGGAGACGGCTGTCAGTTGGCAGGGCCATATAGTCACAGCCAACTCCAAAAAGTTTGCTTTGACATTCTGAGGTGACTCTACACCATGATCTCCCTCTGTTTCTACGCGTACATTTAGGGCTTCGTCTGCAGCAAACCTGACTAGTGGGCGGCGTGTCATATTAAAAATTTTCGATAAGGGGCTGTTTGGACAGGAGGGACTTGATAGAGGTTCTCATTCCACCACGGTAAGAATAAAGCGCTAAAAAAATCCTTCGCCCGGCTGTCCACTGCCACCTCCGCCTTCAAGGAGCAATGGAGGTGATGAGGAGCGATGGTGAACACTGGCCTACCTAATTTGCAACGATGCCCTAGTTTAACATCTGTGTTGCCAAAACGGCCTGATAAAATGTTGAAAGTGTTGCTTATGCAGATATTCCACCGATAAGAACATCGAAGTCCATAGAAATAAGGGACCAAGACCTGACCTAGATAGTTTATTATGGGCCTGCGATATTAGGGGTAAGAAAGAAGAGGGAAGCTTGAAGACGACAAAACTCGGTAAATGCTGCGATCGAGTTCATTACCGATACAGTTTGCGAAGTTCTTCCACCAACAACTATCGACGCAAGTTGCCGCCCGTAATAAGTACACGTTTTCTTGCGATGAAGAGGAAAATACTCCAGAAGTGTATATCCAAAGCAAAGAAACACCGACTCGGAGCAGACCGCTCATTCGCTTTGTGCGCCGCTGAGGCTCTTTGAAGGCCACTCCTCCCGTGGCATATGTGAAAGAAACTTGGCTTTGAAAGAGCAATGCGACCTAATGGAGGCTTGGCGTACCGCGTTAGTTATCTCATAGACGACAAGGGTGGCTTGCACCAGGTCTGGGGATATCTTGGTTACTTCTATCACCGCGGTTCGATTATAACACCTGTTTTGGGATTTATGATTGTGCAAATAAAGTCTCAATCACGTCGGATGGAGCATGAGATTATTGTATAGCTTTGAGTCGAAGATAATACACCTACAACATGTCTCATAGTGCCAACCCAGGCTCTGGGAGCGTTAGATCGGAGCGTGGCTTTAAGATCATTTGTACTTACCCTGATATGCGGCTATTAGAGTGCAGCTTGCTTTCAATGTGCATATTGCTCCTGAACTACCTTCAAGCAGTCATATTGAAGCTGCTCTATATTAACACCATGCAAAGTAATGCTCATTTCACAAAATGTTCTGGCGCTTTTGAAATCCACAGCGCACTCGACATAAAAGTTCTGCTGGCTTTGATGGTGTAAGAGTTTCGGATGGGGTTCCTACCACCTCGATTTGGCGCTTTATTCATGATGAGCAGCAGTTAATGCGTGTGTGAATGTACGTGCTCGAGACTAATCTTAAGGTGGCCTTGGCGTTCGGTTCACGGCTTGTTTATGGCGACTTTATACTGATGAGGCCCGTGAAAAGAAGATGGACTCCTTTGGTATTATCACCCATGAAATTTATCACCAGATCCTCTTCCGCATATTCCAGTCGTTTTTCTACTTAGTGAAGTTCAGGCTCGGCCGGCTGCTCAAAGTACACTTAATATCTTAGCCATCACAGCTGTGGCTATTAGTACTTAGTCTCTCTTCACTAAGGCCGTCTCGGCGGGGCCATCAGCCGCTGTATGGCCAACAGTACTCGCCTTATCTCTAAACCATGTATACATTGTTAAAATAACTACCAGCAAGATTCAAGAACAACGCTTTCTAGGACACCTAAAGACTCATGTAGGACTCCATGTCCCGAGAGATGTACTACCGATTGAGACCAGAACAATTTTCTGTCTAAGTCTTAATATTAATTATTCGATGAAGTCTACTCCCATGTCATATTTCGCGAAAACGCAGAGCCATCTGGCTAATCTCAGCGAGAGTTGTGGCAATCATGGCGCAGTGCGTAGTGACACACCATCTGTATAGGGCACGAATGGCTTGAAGCCTAGCATGTAACTCTCAAAAGTGACGAGAGCAAGTAAAATCATTACAAGCAGCTCTTTTTACGGACATGATACTTCTTCTTGATAAAGAGCTAACATTCGAGCACGATCTGCCCCTTGGTGTCTGGTCGTAACAGTGCGGTGCTGGTGGCAAAATCTGAGGCGTCGTTAAGGACCCTTCGAAGTGCCTGTAAATGGCCTTTCTTGACTTTGTCAAGCAGATTTTGGCGCTGATTTTCCGATTTTTTTAGAACGTCACACAGCAACCTAGCCACTGCTGTGTAATTTGCACTACACTTGTTTAGGTGAAGGACTCTCTTCATGATCGAAGGCGCTGGCCAATCCATAATGACCATGAACGTATGAAATTTTACCGAAGACCGCACTTTTTAATTAAATAAATTCACGCAGAAGAGGCCTTTTAATATTTGTTTTAGCATAAATCTCATTCGCACGCATACACTCAAATGCGCTTTTAAGCAATAGTTTGGAGTGAACATAGTCATCTTCCCGTGACCTGCTCGAGTTCTTAGCTTTAGCGTGTTTGTGCATTCGCCTAGTGGGGTTTGAACATTTGTGGCATCAGGCGTCCAAGTATTTCCCACCAGCTCAAATCTCTTTGGTTGTGACTAAGCAGTGCTACTCGATGTGCCAATCACGGTCAAAAATACATGATTCGCTCTCAACAAAGTTTGACTTTGCATGTCAGTTTGGTCGAATAACTTTTAAATACACCATGGTGCTAGCACTTTCGTTTAGAAATAAGATTTTTATCAGGGATGGTGGCAGCATTTGGATTATTGTTTTCATGTAGAATGCGCTACTTATTGCTACAGAATGTCACCGTAATTAGCTTTCAGCCTCGTGCTTTGCACGCAAGCAAAGTTAAACACCTTCTTTTATAAAGGTCACTGTCGTCTCATGAGGTATCGAGCTCCTGGAACCAAGCAAATTCCATGGCCTCTATTGAATGGTATGCCAACGGCTGGTCTTGAAAACCACATCCTACCAGAACGTGTTACTTAGACGATCATTTTCTCAAGACCAAAGCTCCACTTCATGCACATTTTTTTAGTTGCTTTCACGTATAGAATCTTAATTTCACTATAGTACCGGCTCTTTACCCTATACCGTTTACCTTAGTCTGCTATGAGCAGACATGGCATGTCTCAAACTGGCATGCTTTCGACCATATCGAGTTTATCTCTTATGAAGGTGAATGGCCGAGCGTTATCGTGATTTTCAGAAATGCCTATTTTGGGCCATTCCTACTGAATACGATACGCTCTTCACTGCTTGATGAGCGCCGCGCATTTTCGTCTTATCTTTAACGAGACCAATGGTCTTGAAAATACGCTTTATGTCACATTTATACTCGAACTATTGTCCATTGCGCACCTTGTCTATATCGACGTTCAGCAAAGAGCCCCCGCTTAGCAGGGTATGTGCCACTTTAAGTGCATTGGAATGGCAGCACCTCGAATACCTCGATATCGGGCTAACTATGTCACGCTCGATATACAGCGGATGCTGTCCACGACGAAAATGGCTCAGTGGGATATGAGGCCCTTTATACACCTCATCTTGTTGCCTCGACCTGCAGCCAAACACATCTTGCATGGTATGCACCATACGCTGTGTGCAACGAGCGTTTCTCAGTCGGTGACGTGTCACTTTACGTACATCGTCAGGAAGCTTTGGCTGAATATCAACCACGATGCTCACGGTGCGTAGCAATTGCTGCTGTCTGTGAGCCTCGTTTGTTGTTTTACGCAGTTTGAAATTTTGTCCTCGACATCATTTCCGACATCTTATTTCTTAGCACGTTGATCAGCTCGGTTCGGTGATTGCGCCAGCAAAGCTTCTACTTTCTAGCTCATTTCTCATCAAGTCTTTGCTAGGAACAAAGCACAGCGCCATCAAGGGCTTGAATCCCCAATCAACCTGGGGCTCTTTGTGCTTAAACCAGCACATAGGTCATTTCTCGCACCCCATGCTATCAAAGTCAAAGAAATTTATGCCTTTATCCTAGGTACAGCAACACTTGTTTCTGTCGCTAAGCAAACAGTGACAACTTCGCGTTGGTTTGCACGCAGAGGTCATTTCTCGCACCGAACGCTATCAAAGTTAATGAGGTTTATGCCTAAAACCTAGGTACAGCAACCCTTGTTCCTGTCGCTAAGCAAACAGTGACAACTTCGCGTTCGTTTGCACGTAGAGCCTCAGCAATCGCTTGACTTAGTGTCGAACGAAATTACCCGACCGCCAAAAAACAGTAAGCAAGCCAGGCGTGCAAGAATTGCACATATTAAGTTTTTACCTTTTATTCCTCGCTGATGCTCAACAAGCTTGTTTTGTGTTAGTAGGCCGTCGTGCGCCTACTGGGTGCTGCTTGCTTTAGCGAGGACTGGCTAGCCGTGCAATTTTGGCCTTTAAAACCTTGGCGAGCTTGGATCGATATATTTCAAGACCAAATAGCGCGTAGCACCTAGATAAAAAAAATGACGGGTGCCCATACACTGGCCCGCAACTCATCTCCATTATCAGCATATCGAATTAGATGTATGCCAAACTGCCCAGCAAATTAGCCCGCACGTACCCAAACCGCCTTAAAGTTGAAAATTAGTATTTTTTGCACATTAAGCAAAGTTGGGTTCATGCGGATCACATTTGTCTCTTGTCTCTATTAAGAAGTTGCAGACCTATCCTCGAAAAATCTTATTTAACATTCCAGCCAGCAGCTCATATTCCCTGCACAAAGTTCAAGAGCTCTTTCTTACGTTGGCATGCCTCGAAGAAGCCTTCGCAACAAGGCACCTATAAAGACCATGTTGACCTTTTTCACTTAGAGTAGAAGGGTTCTTCTTTCGAGGACTCTGCGCTTCCATTCAGCAGTTTCGGCTTGAGTAACATCCGTCGTAGGTACCAGCTTATTATTGCAGACATGCTTGTTAACTTTGTTAAAGATACTCCAACAGAGTATTTTTATAATCGAAAACGCTTCCAGACGCTAATAATCGTGTCGGGTCTTTGTGCAACTAAATGTTGTATTCCTTCGGGACCAACCCAACTGTTAGACCATTCAGCCCGTCTTGCAAGTCCTGACGCGAATAAGCAAACTGCTCTGTTCTCACATAAGATCACAGTAAAGGACGCAGGTGTAGATTGACTACAGGTGTTACAAAAAACAACAGATCTGCCGTAGCCATTTGCCTAGAGAAATAGTGAGATCACGTCCCTGATTTTTGCTCTATAAATTAAACCAATACGTGTCACGTATATACAGACCTTCAATGTTACTCTTACCATAATCTTAATTCATCCCTCCATTCTATCTAGCATAATAATTTCTATTAGGATATCAACCCCCTTCTTATTTATGTAAACATAACCTACAAACTAGTGTGGCACACGCTAGCTTTATCTTTACTCTGCATGTAGCATGTTGTTGTAATGGTAAGCACTCTCACTTCCGTGCCAGAAGAAGATTACAAGTAAGTGTCCTAAGTCTGTTGCTTAATCCATGCTTCAACCGCGTCAGATTGGGTTACCGACTCTGAAATTGTGCTGCTAACCATTCACGCTCGCTTCAATTCCATTGTTGATACGATGACGCAATTTTGTTGCAATGAAGCGAGAATATTTTGTAAATTTCTTGGAATCCATGAAAGGTAAGCAGAACCTACAGACACTGCAATGGAAATCGCATCGCTTTTTTTTCCGCGTGCTCGTTCAATCGTTCTCCCAACGTCAAGAGTACCGCTCAGAATGGTTGACAAAATCGGACACAGTCATCAGGCAACATATGTTTTGATATAGTCTCACGCTAAATCGCACTCTGACACAACGACTGGTACGTACTTAACTTGACTAGAGGAGCAATCTTTTTGTGTTGTGGTGTCAATCAGGGCATTCTAAGCCACACGTTTGTCGACCATCCTACTTGACTAAGCGCGATTACTTTGCCAACTTGGTCGATGGCGAGATGACCGAGGATTGTCAGAGTGATTGCACAACTGTAAAGTGGACTGCACTCTTTATACAATCAAAACTTTGTGGCCGAAAGCCATGAGACACCCAGGACAGACTAATTCTCCATATTGAACTCCAACAAATCTTACATTGTACCGATAAGGAAACCGTACGGAGTGTGCGAGTTGAAGAAGCTGCCGAGAGTGCAACGATGACCCTGTCGTAAGCATGAAAGGGACGCGAGGTACTTGAAGCTAAGGTTCTTCGGATATGTATCCCATGTTTCGAATGTTGAATACAGCCTGAATGTTCCGTACTCATGTGGCAATCGTCGCTACATAGAGGTTCAGTTTGATCGGGAAGGGATCTGGGGCACCTTTACGATCAAATTTAGACATATTATATTAGTTGCAAAGAGAAAAGTCATAGATCGGGCTCTTTTAAAACACAATAAGTTACATGGGAAGATATGAGTTCATATGCATCATACATGCCAAGCTGAAGAAGTAGTCTGCCGACTCGTCTTTGTCATAATAGCACGCTTATTAAAAAACTACACGAGGTCCCAATCCCATTGGCAGCAAATAGATGGGTATCTGACGTGTGTGATTATGCTCTATTTTATCTTGTCTTTTGAACAGAGAAGCCCAATGTGCTCTTAGTTTGCTAGCACCTTTTCTTACATATATCAAATTATGGTAGAACTAGTATTGCAGTTCACATACGTGACAACCAACAATCTAGAAAGGGTATACACCGCTCCCTCCAATCTTGATTGTATAGCGGATGGTTAATTGCAGACTCGAGCAATCATCCATTCGACGATCAGATCACTGATTTGCCTCAGCTGCGCACCGGAATCAATAAGTGGCACGACCGAATTTGTTTTTACAACTTGCTGGGCGCCTGCCTGTAGCCATAGATTGGGCAACATACAGGCTCGTCCTAAAGTCTAAACACGAAGATTGACATCGACCGCGTGAGGACACCGTCAAAATAAATAATTCAAAAACTATGCGGTCAGGAAAGGCAACACGACTTCACGCTCTATTCGACCAATCACACGACAAAGGGCTATGTAAGCCAGGTACTCCTACCTTGCGATTTCGTTACCCACCTCGGTATTATCCTCGAATTTCCTTTTTAAAGAAGGCAATCGACAAGCTCTTTTACAGCGTCACGCTAAAGTAAAATTCTGCAGTATCTGAATAGACTTCGCGCTGCTGAAGAAGTTGGCAAGCAGGTAAAAATCTTGTTACAGTGATAAGACCATCATAACACCGATATATTGAGCTTAGAATGAGTACCGTACATTCATCATTCATGCTTATATCGTTCCTATTTTACATATAAACTATTGACTAAAAAGAAAAAAACATGTACGAAAATGCGACTTTACGCACTCAAAAGACAAGATGGCTTTTGAAAAAATTGTGATTGAAGTTTTCTTGACGATGGCAAACCAAGTCACTTAAGTCTTTTCAGAAAGACCTTACAGACATTAGTTGACATATTGATCACAAGGCAAATAAATATACCTCGACAGACGGGTTGCATCTATAAAAGCCAGCACATAATTTTTAGTCAAAACCAGCACAACACATCATGGACTCTAGCCCAGATTTGATACGAAAAATCTAGCAAATCCTACTGCTACTTTACCGCCAAAGCGTTAAACATAAGAACTGGAGGCCAGAAAATACGCTGATGGAAAGATTGGTAAATGGTCACTTTGTAAAATTGTAGTTCTATAGGGCCTAATTGTACAGAAAAAAGATAAATTTCTCCTTATTTTATATGTCCCATCCTGGCCTTTTTTTGCTATTCATCTGTTAAGTACTTTCCACTTTGTTGACCAACAAGCAGCCATTTTTCGGTGTGGAGGTAGACATGCCGGATTACGCGTGGCAGGCTAATTAGTGGTACATCCTGCAAGTTTCTGCCTAACCCCGCAGGACGCGTTATAACTAGGATTTGATTAACTCAGAATTACTATAATAAACCTCCGCGCAAGAATCAGACGACAAGATGACTACACCATTATTTCTCAGCGGTAGTGTAGAAAATAGACATGACTAGAGGTGACACAACCTGTATGTCCTGCATGTCCGGCCGACTGCATATTTACGCAATCGTTGTGTGTTTTTTTTAAATTTGTGTTATTTTTGTGAATTTTCTGTCGCTCTAAAACCTGTCATTTACAACTTTCCAGCTCGGCGACACTACAACTTTATGAGCGCTCAGCCCACTCCTGTGATCTTAATGTCTCCACTTTCCGATATGAATTCTTCCAAGTACTCAAGTGCGCCCAGTCGTCCAGACGTCAACGAGGTACCAAATCACACGAAAAAGCGCCGACTTCTCGTGCCAAATCGTGATGACCACGAGGAATTCATCTGTGCTCTGACAGGAGCGAGCCCCACGCCTCAGCGACGCCGTGCTGCTAACGGAGCGCCACTCAGTGCCACGCATGAGGTCCGATTACTACGATCCCAAGTGGCCGATATGGAAGAGGTGCTGCACAAGCTGCGTACCAAGTGGGCGGCTGCGATCCCCGACCAGCGCATGCTCCTGATTGCTCAACTCTCGGCCAAGGAGAAATATCAAGCCATTCAAGCTGAAGTGGCACATAAAGAGTTGCAACAAATGCTTTTACAACAGCAATTGCTCTTTGCTACGCTCCAGTCGGCAGTACTGCGTGCGCCACTACAGTCGAGTGGTCAAGCTATTTTTGAGGCCCTGCACTTTGATACGCACCTTGGACGGGATGTGGACGAGCGAGAAAAGTTACTGGTGGCGCACAATATACGGTCTCTTGCTACTGCCCCATCGATTGTATATAGAGTGACCCAGACGGCTATCGACCAAGCTGTGCACCCTCACTCAAAACCGGTCTTGCCACTGTCGCAAATTAACATTACAGGCTGCAAGGACTGGACACTCATCTCTAGTGTCTTTGTGTCTGAAATTCCCCACACGTCCCTCGAGGATGTCTACGCAGCTGTCTCGGCCTACTTTGACGGCATTCCAATGTCCATGAAGCGTCACTTTAACGTCAATACTAACCGCGTTCGACTCAATCGCGTTGATTCGCCAGTAGTGTACCGCCGCTCGACGTTTCACGGTGCGGGACTTCCTACCACTGTAAACAATATTGTTTGCTCAGAGCTTACACCAACAATTGGAATGGTTCACGTGGACGCGATTATGGACGATCCACTGTACCCAGTTCACCGAACCACGCCGTCGAAATACGGCATTTGTGCGCTGACTTTAACGCCTCGTATGAATCCCGTTACGGGCAAACCTGTATCAGTGACACTGCGATGGGTGGTCGTGTACCACTACAATTTACTACCTGACGATCCGGCTATCAAAGAGGACTTGGAGATTATTCGTCCTATATTAAATGGCGACCTCATCACAGCTACAGTGTGCGAATACAT
Organism: Plasmopara muralis; assembly: GCA_003676415.1. Classification (NCBI taxonomy): domain Eukaryota; phylum Oomycota; class Peronosporomycetes; order Peronosporales; family Peronosporaceae; genus Plasmopara; species Plasmopara muralis. The sequence goes on along the minus strand of RCHQ01000058.1, from coordinate 199,137 downwards.
TCAGGAGCAGCAGCGAAGTCCTTTTTAAAGGGACGGATATATTATTGTAAAGTAGAAAATGTAGAATTCTGTAAGGGAAGTCAAATTTCAAAAAGAAATACTAGGATTTACGATTCAGCGGAAAAAGAGCAATATACACATTTTAAAAATTTTAGCTTAAACTCGTTTGACAAAAAAAGTCTGTTTGCTGGTTTGAATACACGACCTTACGAAGTTATTGTCGCCAAACCTTTATATTACAAAGTTATTGTCCCTAAACGTTTTTATTACATAGAGGGAGTGTTAATCCTCCAAAGGAAAATCACGACATTCGACTTACTAGGGAGCAAACAGCCAATCTTTATAAAATGTAGTGCTTTTGCAGATGCATGGTGCCATAGCAGAAGAAATTGCACCACGTCGACAGGGAAGTGGTCAATCGTAAATCAGAGTAGGCACGACTTCTGGTTTCGGATCAAATGTAACAAATAACAATATATTTCTTACTAAGAATAGAATATGGCTTGACACTTACATGTTAGAAAAGAATTTTAATAACGTGAGATAGTGAACCAAAAAGAGCATGCGTTTTTTGTAGGCCACAAATGTTGCTGTCGGAAACTATCGCCATCATTTACGCGCCTTCCTTCCACACATGGGCTGGGCCACTTCTCATACAGCCGTGGTACAGTAAGTGGAAACCTAGGATACTGACATTCGTGCTTAATTTTTGCGTCGCGAACTAATCTGATACCTCCCGAGCCCAATGCTCTTGGCTACATATGCTCTCAATTGGTGCCTCACGCGCCGATTCACCGCAATAACAGTCACGATTAAGACGCTTTTCTGATTGTCGCCACCAGCAGAAAGACTACGCGAAAAATGGCTCTTCTCGCAGTAGAGCGTACGCATTTACTCGTACAATTGTGGCAAGTTACAAGGTTTCCTTCAACACGAGGTCAGAATGATTACAGGCAGTTTGCGGCCCTTTAGTGATGCAAAATTGCGACGTGTTGTTGCAATAGCCAAGTCACTAGACGCGTGAAGCTGCGAAATTTGCGCCTATAAAATTAGCATTTGCGTCAGCAGCTCTACCTCTTGCCGTTGCAACAGAAGCTCACAGAGACGCCATTCTAATCAAGTTTTGCAGTTTGTCATGATCTATACAAGTAAAAGCGCAACTCTTTGCATCACGTAGGATAGGACGATAAGCCCAACTTCAAACGCGCTTTTAATTTGGTGCGAGGCTTACTTTACAGTTGGTACCACTCACGTCTTCTGTACTTCGAAGATACAGACCAGCTCGACTGCTACAATATTGACGTGTCCAATAAATATACCAACGGAAGTCAAGAGAAGAAAAGTTAGCAGCACATTTGTGGGAAGACCTGTCACTGCTACGATTCACGCATTTTTTAACTTATGATCACCAATAAAGACGTCCAATGAGCTCGAGGGTCGTCTTGGCGTGTTGCTGGACGTCAAGATACCGACTAGACGTTTTGCCAACAACTTTTGGATTTCTCTAGCCCATATATTATTTATGATGATATGCTTTAGCATGAAACGGATGTTCCCACTATGCGTGCGGTGAGCGCCATCCTGGTGAAATGCAACGCGCAAACATAGATCAAGCGTTGACTGCTTAACAGATCTGTGTCGACTGGGCTATGCTTGTAATCGACTCTATGGACAAAGATGATGACAAAACATTCGAATACAGCTCGGATAGAGACGCAAGACTTGCAGGTCGAAGCGATGGCACACCATTTATGGGTCGAAACTTCGCAACGATCATTGTGAAGAACTTACAATTGCACTAGTGAAGGCCCGTTCTCATGCTTCGGCTCGCGCACAGTGGCATCTGGTTTTTCGGAAGTTCGACAAGCTGTTGCACCACTTTGACGGCGACTTTGATATGGCGCTACTGATACATATCTGGGCATCAATCAGCAGAGAAGATAAGAAGATCTGAGTATGATATGGAGCTATGGTCGTCCCAAGTACCGTAGTAGACAACAGCAAAGAAGAATTACATTACTTCATTTCGTCAAATGTTTACATCTCTACAAGAATTAGCGGGATGGTACCTTGAGCCTTTAGTACCCCGTCATATCTGGTCATTCAAACTTATAAGAATCGAGAATAGTGGCATTGTCTCATGTTTATAATGTCGGCAAGGTCAAACGTAATACTATGGTTTTCTTTGTAGCCATGTGCTCATGTAGCCATTTCGCTGCATTCAACTTTCATTCGCGCAAGCGAAATGTTTAGACGCCATTACTGTACTAGACTCAGTGCGTCTGCCTCACCCGTATCGCAAAAGTAGCGGTCAATCCTAGCCCGTGCACTATCCACATTAAAGCGATGCGGGCATTATATCTAATGAATGGCAGTAAGCGGTTCCACGAGCAATTGCGCCCTGCTGCGCGCAAAGATTACCGCAATATCAAAAGGGCACAATACGGTATATTAAAAAGCGATAACGACTTCTATCGTTTACGATGAGGGAAAAAGAAAAGCCATAGCATTATAATTAATATTTGACTCTTTAAGCTGCACACTTTGATCCGTTAAGAGCTGAAATAGTAAACGATCGTTCCTGTTGCCTGTTGTGGACATAAGAAAATTTCTCCATTTTATATGACATGCAGTATCAGCCTTATAAGCAGCTAGGCTGCATTTTGGCTTAGACTTTCAAAGAGCCGGTATTTTTTTACTGAAAGAACACGTAGATGTGGCCCACCATCAAAATTTTCACCAGAAACGGGAGTGATCGCATACGGCTCAATTGTTTGCAACCTTCGCCACATTTGGTCGCAATTTGCAGTCAATCCTATATTCACAAGCGTCGGCTGTCTACATGGATTATTTTAGAGGCTCTGAGATGAATCGATCGACTTTACTCATTTATTAAGCGTGTGATTTGCGCGTTTCAAGGCTTGCTGGCTTTAATGGTCCTGAAGAGGGGAACTCTACCTATCGAGAGTGCATTACGTCACTCGATACTACTAAAAGCGGTAATGCTGATGTGCCCAGGAAGAAGAGCCGTAACGGTAGCGTCTACTGTGGAATACAAGCCGGAGAAGCGTAAAGTTTCTTACTGAGAAAGAAACAAGCAAAATCTTTTCTCTTTGATTGAGGAGATGGAGAAAACACTACAAAAGCAAAATGACCACTAACGATTAGGTGCGCGATGCGTTCGCCTTTTTTTAGCTTGATTGCCTATCTGAGAGCTGTGCAAGCTTCCCGTTGCTCGAATGTTCTACCTTGTGGGACTGCAAGAAAGAAAACTTGTGAGAAACAATTTGTTTGGCAGAGTTTGAGCCCCACCGACAGTCAACTTTATTGCCTCAAGCAAGGGAAGCAACAATTATATATATATAAACACACATAATTATGATGTAAGGGAGTTGATGATCTCCAATAGTAGGCACTTCTACCCGAACAAGTCAAGAAAAGTTGGTGGCGTCCATCGAAAGGGGCAGATCGTTGCTTTATCGTCCGGCTAGAATGATCTCGTTAGATTAATGAGCATGGCTACTTTGAGCCTGTCCCATTCTGCATATAATCTTAAGAGTGCAAGAGTTGACGATTGAAGAATCCATTTCAATCGCTAGACCAGTCACTAACAAGATCTCTTTTCCAAAATGCTGTAATTGGGCTCTAGGAGGGGGTCACCTTATGTCGGGTGAGTGGCTGATACACACCATAACGACTCCAATCCTGAGACCTTGACAACATACTAACAGCAGTGAATTATTGTTTGTGCACGCAAGTGCATGCAGTTATAAGCCATTTAATGGCTTCATAGACTTCAGCGCGCCTATATGTATATATATGCTCGCCAGCAAACGATTGCGATCAGTTAGCTGGTACTCTAAATTAGGCAATTGAAACTAGTAGGCTTCGATCTGTCTGGCTAATGGGGCACGACGTTTTATTCGAAATAGGCCTGGATTATAGTTTTAAGGATTCGATAACATAGGATCATCTCTTGTACTTAACGTGGACAAATTGATATGGGAGGTATTTAAACACTGATGTCTTTGGAAAGATAGAGTTGATGACTTTTTCGAGACTTTTTTAGTGGTCGAAGCAAGTTCTGGTGGTAGCACTGGCTGCCAAAGATGCTAAGTATAGTGCTCCCTTGATACGGGTAGCATAGATTCACACGTAGGTAATATAACGGTCATCACCATCTATTTGATTTTGTATACAAAATGTTGCTGATCAGTGTGGAGATTCTAACTCCCGCACCATACTTTCCGGTAAATAACGCTAAAGGAAGCTCACACTGCTTTTATGGCCCACGATATCATGTACCTCACATCCTTAACCAGCAGATGTTGTGATAAGTGATCTCTGGACTCCACAACTTAATAAGGCTTCACTTACACAGACACGAGTCCTTCTTTATTTTTTGCTCAGACTTGACGTAAACGGTGCCGGTGAGGTTGCTCCAATACATTCTCGCCAAAAAAACAGAGGATGTATGTATGTATACATCCACAAAGGGACTACATCTTAAGAGAAATACTATCGATGCTTTGCTTACGGCGAGTTGTTGAGGTCAAAAAGCCCTGATGACTTAAACAGAAATTTTAGCTTGAGATCCAAGCTTCCGCAACCCGCACGCTAGGACTGAAGTCTCTTTAGAGCGAGATGCTGATAGTTGTCCAGCTCATTTCTAAGACTGAGTTTAACTGTAGGACTTCTTTGGTTAATATAGCTTCCATCCTCCGCATCCTTTTAGGTGCGGGTTGCATCGTACTTATAGTTTTGGATATGATTGCTCGTCCACTTCAGCAACACATATGGCTACTTAATTCGAATCCTTTGTGCATCAATTCCGATCCTGAATTGAGCGATAACGTACTCGAGCAACAGAGCGGGCGGCCATTTTCATCTGAGCAAACTTAACGTGACACAATGACCAGTCAAATTGTCAACAAATTATGGAATCAAGGTCGTGCACACCAATCTTGGTTCAATTTATTTGTCGTGTTGGGTGACGCAAGACAAAAACACAATTCGGCTTTCAGTTTTTTCCAATTTATAATTTAGTGTTAAAGAGTCGCACAGTAGCTCGTTCGTGCGACTCAGGGATCGATGCATCGGATCTCGACTATTTTCTTATGAAGTTACCCGCTTGCTGAAGCTCGCTACCTGCAGTTATAGGTAGGCTTACAAAAAGCTGAATATTGCAACGATATCTGCAAAATATAATTAATTACGAGCGAGGGCGTGCTTTGGCGTTTGGTATTGCAATGATTTGAAAAGCTTCGTTCTACTTCAAACGAGGAATGTGGACATCCCTCTCATTAAGTTCGGTACACTTAGCGATATACTATAATTTTGGCCAATTGAGCCACAAGAACTATAAAGCACTCGGCGACAATAACAATATTCAATTACTCAATTTCTTGGCATAACGAAATTATGGTTGGTCGTACTTTGGCAGTGAACTTATTCGTAGTAGCTCCGAAGGTGACCACTTACCCTGCTATATACACTGATATCGATAGGAGGGTCTTCACGGCAGAGAACAATAAAACTCTTGGTTAGTCTGGAAGCAAAGATGAAGTCACGCAGTATATTAAAGTTAAAAGACGTTGCGACTTAGCCTACATATTGGTAAAAAAGAAGATCTTGTGTGAGTGGGTAGGCCCACCAGCGATTTGCATATGCGATTCTAAAAACATCACTGTTCGACTTATCGATTAGAATAAAAGCACCAGGATACATCAGATAGCAGTAAAAGAGAGCTATTGGCGGGACAAATACAGTTTGCCACAGCCAAATTTTCTCGCTAAAAGCTTTCTTTTTTCGCTTTTGGTGTCGCTAAAGACGCTTTTAATATGCCATCGGCTATATGTTACCTTTATGAGCGGTGCCATAAAAAAGGCTTCTTAGACAACTCAAGTCTGCCGCACAGAACGACCTCGCTCAATATCAAAAATAGCGTGCCATAAAGTATACTCCTTGAGTCACGACGGACTGTATATTCATTCTTTTGAAGTTCCACGTACATTGTCTGTGTTTCGAATACTTAGTATTCCGCATCCTTGCGGAGGCTTAATTGTCTGTTAGAAAACGCACTGTGTATTTTATTCGCTAAAGCGCCAAATTCGTGTGTCGTTAAGCTATTTATGTTCAAAGGGCACTAAACGATATTAGGGACGAACCTACAGGCCTTTTGACCTCTCCATGATAATGAGCCAAGACGCTCTGAGACTCAGTAAACTCATCAAAGCATGAGCACTTCTGGAATAAGAGAGGGAGAGGCTTAAAAGTTCTGTTTCATTTAGGTGATCTACTTTCAAGCAAAAATGGATGATATGACTTTGCGATGTGACGGCTAGCGATTGGACAAAAAATGAGATTGCATCCTTGCAACGTACGCTGTCGATTCTCCTTGAGAGGAATACAGAACGAGTCTTGAAAGCCTGAGACTAATAGGTGTTAGACAAGATCGAATAAAGTCTGTACATATGCCAAGCTTGACTTTGTTGATTCAGAACGACTGTTCAATGCCGTCTTTTGCACGTCAGATGGCGCCACTGGCAATGAAATTCCGCAAGCAGGCGCCATTACAGAGCATTACTATATACCTTGTTTGCTCCCTTCAAGCTCGGGTTTCTCTTGCTGATTCTTAAACATTTGAAATCTGTACATGTTATGCGTCACTACGCCCGTCAACGTCATTTGCAGAGTATGATCAGGTGGCGCTGCATTGATTGCTGTAAAATATTTTGGTAGTACAGCGAGACGCTTTGGCTGATAAGCCCTGACCACGAGCTACGCATTGGCCTCATTTGCAATGTATCCGATCGCCGGTGTATATGCGCGATATAATTTACTGCAGCACTATCAAAGCTGTAACAAGATATACCAGTTTTGAGACTCGATCTAAGAGATTGTCAGCGCAATTCAGCGCTTTGCTTTATTGGCTCCCAATTTAAGGCAGGCATTTGAATAACAGAATTGATCACGGTGACCTACTACGTGTAAAATTTTCTATAATGATGGTTCGATACATCGTATTCACCTAAAGGCCCACTATTCACCACCGGCTATTTTGATTGCAAAAACCTTAAGTCTCGACATGCGAGTTGTATAAGTGGCTCTACACGCATATGGGGATTGTGCCAGCAACTTAGACTTTACCGAATGTTACACTTCCGCTGATTAGCTTGCCGTTGCTTTTCTGCAATGGCAGTCGGTTAGCAAAGGATTTGTCTTCGTTTTGCAAAAGGGCTTGGCAGGCGACGCTGATATCGTTATTTTGCCAACTGATGAGCAAAATGGCTAATTTAGTGTCTGTGCCAGGCATGTTGAAGCCCAAGTCCTCCTGACCGACTGTGACTTTAATCACCATGTACTCTCGGAGTCAATCATTCCAAATTTTCTACCAACAAAAAGCTTTTTGAGGTGATCAGCACCAGTTGTAGTATGACAAAGTCGGTGGCTTTTAAACATTAGCTGTACTCAAACGTGTCATTGGTCAACATGGCTCCCAAATAAGTTTTACTTGGACAGAGACCCTTGCTTTACGAGGAAATGACGTTTTGAACATATGTACAGCGAATCAATTTGTGTTAGATGGTCAGAGGGGCGAGCGAATTCTATCGTCAAAGACATGTTGCGCAGTGTATAAAAAACCTTGTACAGCATACTTACATTCCTAAAAGCTGCATCATACAAAGTTATCCATGCCTCAACACGCTAAACGTTGTTTTAAGGTGAGTGAGTCAACCAGCTCTTCCGCTTGATCGACACCACTGCACTGTGGTCTTAGAGCTAATGAATAAGATTGCCATGCAGCTTACAAATACTGATGTTCGTTATATCACGTAAGCAAGTTGGGCTGAAAATACTAAGTGTGCTAACACAAGCGCAAAACAAAACAACGGAGATTAAAAATATTGAAAGGGGAACTCTGAATGGAATAAGACGAATGTCAAGACGAACAAAAATCGGGATTTTGATATTTATAGCGCTTTAAATCTAACCTCAAGTCTGTCTCTAAGATCGCGCTTCGAATGGATAACTTGAAGTTATACACAAAAAATGGCGTATACTTTTGAGATAGTCCATGTTTGGGCTTACTAAATGTCGCGGCTTTTCTTTCGAGCATTTTATCCATCAGAAGTTGTCATCGTGTCATTTGATGCTCCTCATAAGTCCTCGCAATCTTTTTGACGAATTTTAAGGTCTTTCAAGGGCACACACCTTATGTCAACTAACTACCACATCGCCCACATCAAGGGCATTGTCAAAGTCTTTGTAGAGTAGCTTTCAAGAGAAAAATGTCATTCATGGTCTCAAATATCACAAGCCATTACAGCAGAAGTACGCTTTGCAATCAAATTACGAATTCGGTCGGTCGCTGAGCAACGCGCGTTGGTCAACATCAGTTCAGAATCAACGAAACCCGAGCTATGTGGTCGTACACATCCTCTTAAACTCGACAACAAGCGGTGATGAGAGTGAGTGCTCCCCTCGACAAATTCCGGGGCTTACTAGTGAACTGGCATCATAAACCACCAACAGCGACTTTTTAGCCATATAATTTTGCACCTTGACTAACCCGAAGCTGCTTTGGATGAAGAACAGAGAGTACAAGTAATTATGCTTCTAAACTAGCAAATTAGAAGCTCTTTGTCTCTTTTAGACAATTCTTGAGACCCGGTACGATCTGCACTCTGGGCCTGAATTTTCCGACCTTTTGAGCCGCCGAATGAGCACGATAATTGACATGCTTTATTATGTTCAACTTTGGCTGTTTATGGTGGTCGGCTCTCGTGCTGAAAGTTTTCGAGACCTTAACCACTCTGTTGTACACCCGCGGGTGAAGCATAGTTCATGCTGCTGAAACTGTTTTTGTGTTCTTGCGGATACTTGTAATGTGCTTTGGCAAAGTATTCGATCTCAGAGTGGATATAAAGCACAGTGAGAACACTGATCTATTGCTAGAATGCATTGTGTGCCGTAGTGTGTTGCCAAAAAACATCTGGTGTTTCATACAACGGATATACTTAGTACGGAGGCGTTATTTTGGAAACAGCACATAGTTTAAACACGCACCTAAAACGCTTATTATTAGAAGCTTCTGTGTTATAATTACCATGATATTACTCCAAGATTCTCGTATTGATATTCCAGCAAGAAGCTCCTTTACATTTAAAAAAAAAGGGTTGAAAATCAGACGATCACACAACTTGACGTCTGGTAGATCGAAATCCTTAACTCGTATTCGTGCAAAGTTTCAAAGCTTCAAACGAAAGTCAGAGGCCAAAATTTGCACTTTTCGAAGCTATAAAATCGACAGCTCTGCGTCTCAACTCTTCACCAAATGGTGATGGATATGGGCACTTTTGGTGCCTTAAAGGCTACGCATACTCACCTAACGAGCAATTGGATGAAAAACTTCGTTGAGGTGCGCACCTGAGGCCTTACATGATCTCACATTCCTCATGAAAGACGACTTAAATTTAGTACCGGGAGCATCGACATCGTCTCGGGGAGGTCAATAGTTCACGTCTTTTGATGCTTTTCCAGGATGTGAAGGCTTAAAAAGATGATAACTCTTATGCTTGTTATAGCTCAACATTTCGAGAGGTATATTTAAGCATCCGACAGCACGAGAGAAAGATCTTTCAAATATTTAACTTCGCAATGTAGAATTCTTTTTTGTCTTTGTCTGATACGATCGCACTCCGTGTATTCAGCCAGCTTTTCGCTAAGCAATTTTGTACTCTTTGTAAGTAAATTGGCCACAAATAAGAGACATGGAGAGAGAATGTTGTGAGCGCCTTTACCGCTCTCAATATAAGCTCATGCTTTCAAGCGTTAGGGGGACACTAAAACGTTTTATCCGATAATACGAGAGGGTGTAAGGCCCGTACTTTCCTTGACCACGTTTTTGAGCGCACACTCACCATCACAATGTGTAAGCCGCAGGTTCTTCTCCGACACCATTGTGTGTGGAAGGCAACAGTCTCTAAATATTGTATCTCTTAACAGCCTTAGTATTTGTTTTCTAATTATACTGGGGGCCATCTAACCAGGCGGTACACGAAGTCTGCAAAGGAGGCGTTTCATTAAGCTTCCAACAAGAAAAGACAAATTCCAGACATGTAGATTTACCTCGTAAATGATCCGACGCATGGGCCGTTAATTTGATCGACCGGCAGTTTTTTTGTATCTCAACACTCTTGGTGACCCACTTAAGCGTATGGGCCATTCATATCTAGATGGAACCGAAATAAAAAGCTTATATTGGCCTAAATGCTTCGAAGTGTACATTAGATAAAAGGTTTTATGCTCAAAATCTTGACTTGGGCCGGCTCTCCCACAGCGTCTGTTTGCATACATTGATAGAGTTGATACGATTACATTTGACCTAATCACTTCTGATAAAAATTAACAAAGGCGACAAACTGGAAGCAATTTCGCACGCCTGATGGTCATATTTACCAGATTTCTTTTCATTTGTGCTAATATTGCTAGCCTATAGGCTGTCCTGCGGAAAAGCGCGTCTGGCAGCGCATTAAGCTAAAAAGGATTGTGTGAAGTGAAAGTGAGATCCTGCAAAAAAATTGGCATTTTCGCTGCCAATTGTTGGGACGGAAGACGCATGTATTGCGACTATAAGATGAATGGTGTTAATAAATGTCAAGGGTTTCGGAGCCAGTTCATTACTTTACCAGTGGGTATGTCATTTCTGGTCTTGAGCTGGACAAATTCGCTCGTCAGCATTAAGTTGTCTGAGCTAAATCGAATTGACTCATTCATGACCCTTATCGAGCTGCCGAAATTTGATTAGATGGTCTCAAGAGCTTTGTCTTACTTAATTAAATCAAAGGTGGTGCTGCTCATGGATGTTATCAAAAGTATCCTGGTGCTGCACCGATAAATGTCTTTGCAAATAAATCGGAAAGGCAACTAACGGAGAAGAGCCTAGTATCACCGCGTACACGTTGTATAGTACCTCAGTGGATGACTGCTACCAAATCAAATGAGGGATTCCGAAACACCCTCCAAAAAGAGAAGTAGGTCTAAAAATCTTTAAGAATGGTGCAAGGGCTTTCGAACGCCGCATCGATGTCTAGTAGTCTGACCACACAATTGTTTTGATCACTTTTTTAACGAAATATATTAATTTAAGGCTTTCTATTATAGAGATCAGCTGGTTGTGGAGGCTCAAAAGATTTCCCACGTCAGCAGTTTTAAACCGAAACGACCAAAAAAAAATCCGCTTACATTGACAGTTAAAATTTGCGGCAGAATTTTTTTTTGAGTTCTTTGGCTACTCTGTAAGTAGTAATGAGTCTCAAAAAGAGCACAGAAAAGTATATAACATTTCAGTATGGTGAACATCAGTAACGACTGCGAAAATTTTGGCTTTGGCAGCATATCATTGTCTGCCGTTTTAGTCGAGATAATATCGGTTTGCCCACATTGCTCTCGCAGTAGTCACTGCTTGGTGGTACAGCATTTTGTACCTCACTACTCTTCCGGGTACAAATTGTTATTAAAAATCTCAGTTTTCACATTTGAGTACTACTTTATTTAAAGGATATACGGATCCTTTGAGGTTTTTAATCTAGACGCAGCGCTTGCTGCCTGAAATGATAATGTTTAAAACCTCATTCAAAGCGCAGGATGCCTTTATATCCTTGAAGAGGGGTACAAGTTTTGGGTTAGAACCTCAGAAATATTTAAGCACCCGACTTCATCGTTAAACAAGTCGCTTGCGAGACAACCTTACGTTTCAGTATTTTCTCCAACACCTCTGGTAGTGTATTTTAAAGTAAGCGCATACCGTGCTACGATGAACAATCAAGCTGTCAATTGTCCATGTCAATAAATTTTTCCCTTATTGTATATGAGAATCAGGGATTCGTATATTATCTCCATTTGGTCCTGTTAGAGCTTTGACATCCGCTCTTGATTCTTACGCTCAAAGAAAATGACACCAAGTGTGCCTTGTAATTATTTAGTACTTGCGTGAGGAGCCGAGATACCCGCTTGCGAAAAACTGCTTTTCGCACTTGGCTGGGCTACATCAACCATATGAGGAGCTATGATACCCAAATTCAATGCGTTCTAGATAGCTTGGTGCTGCCCGTCAGGTCACTCGCGAAAAAAAAGCAACAACGTCATCATGCATACCTCTTCGAAGAAATAAGTTCATATAATACCTCCAAAATGTACTTGCCATGTAGGTTCTTTTTTAGCGGAGAGGGATGGAAAAAAAGACGACTCACTAAAACCCTCTTGTACAGATTTGGGCAGCTGGGGTATTTGGCTGTTGATGGCTGATGATTTTTTTTTCGCCTCAACATTTTAGGGATCAAGTCATGTCCATACCAAGGCCAAATAATGAATGTGCCGTCGAAGTCCTCAAATCTAACAACCAAACTAATTTCAGACTTAGCAACGATTAGGACTGTCATACTAGCCTGTCGAACCAAAATCATGTTCTTGCTCTCTCTAAGATCATTGTCCAGACCATTCTGGTCTACTCCATTTGTTTGCCGATACGTAAAGCTCTTCGGAGTACCAGATTCTATCATCTCGAAATGGGTTTTCATTACCTCGTATATATGTGTGTACAATCAGCAGTCAACTAATGCTGGCTTCTGCCTCGAGCGGTTTCAAGCTCTCAGTGGATGATACGTCTAGATCGTTAGCAAATACACACCATCACGAGGCCTTTCTTCTTCCCCGGTAGAACGCATTGCCTCAACTGGTGGCTAGAAATATCTGTGTATCTTCTATCATAATACAACCCTCTTTAACGAGCGCTTTCAGTGCATTTTTAATCGTCAATCCTGCACTTAAGAGCTGAGTGAGACACGGGCCTATTCTTAGACCTTTCATTAGCAAAGTCACCTTAACTTTTCCGGGATTGGCGACGAGGTCATGGAAGCCGTCGACTTCGTTGATTTATAGATATTTGAAAACAAGTGAAACCTAGCTTTCTTACTGGCGAAATTGCAAAGAACGCCGGGAAAATCGCTCCCCTCGGGTGCTGTTCGTGCGCTCTCAGATCCCAGAACACTCTGGTGCGAATGGATCACAAATCACTGCCCAAATAGTGGCCTGGCCTTTCTAGAACTTAATTGAAAAGGCTACACTTACTTGCTCATCTGTCATCTTGTCATCTCTGTATGCATAATTTAGAAAAGAAGTGCCTGGCTTTTCTTTCGTTTAAAGTTAAAATATAATGTTTACCGCACGGTGGACGCAGCCAACGAGCTATTGGAATATTTGATGTCTTTGTCGAATTTCGTTTGTAAATTTTGTAGCGCCATCATCTCAGTGGCACGAAATGATGCAAATGGAGCCGCCTTCCCGGGCGATAAAGGCTAGCAAGTCTTCTGAGCAACGCAAATTGCGCTTCCAACAGACGTGAGAAATGCTTCAAACCTTTGCTAAGATTTTAGTCTAGAATTAGTTCGTTGAGGTAAACCACAGAGTGCAACCAAAAGGGGCGTATACTAAAGTTTTACATGATACTTGAGGTCCTAAGGATCGGTATATCTCTGCAGTTGCCCAACATAAAAATATGTGAGTCGACATCGTCGGTGACGGTCTTTCAGGACTGCAAGAGATCCGTATTTATGATGCTTTCGTCCTTTGAACAGTACCGCATTTGCCATTTCGAGTGGGAGGGCGTAAGACTCAACAGTTTTAACAACCATAAATGAACACATAAGAGTTCCGTGCCCGTATTTGTACAAAAATGTCTTGAATATATGATGGTGATTGCATGTAATTTCTTTGCCTTGCTAAGTGAATACAACCGACGTTTAAAAATATTTTTTAATGAATTGGTCTGATAATAGAGACTGAAATAAAAGTTTTTTCGGGTCTTGTCTTCCCTTATCTTGAAAAAGTTCGGGCTTTGGGGAGTTCAATGACCTCCAGTGTGCCTGGTCTTAAACACGTGGATGTTTGCAATTTTCGTGGATGCATTAACCGCATTGGAGAAAGCGAAATAAGTCGAATAATTCTTATTGGTCGCGCTTCAGTGCAGATATTGCAGAATCTCCAATAGCACGCAACTAACCTTTTCCGTCCAACCATTTATTTGTGAATGGTCTGCTTTAGACACAAACAAACCGGTTGTTGAAAGCTAAAGCAGCATTTGCACCGTGGATACCCATTTCAGATCATTGTGCCCGGAAGGCTACGGCATCTAGATTTCTTGACCATATACAATTTTGCTGTTTGCTCCTCGATTATGCTGATGCCAAATGTACCAGTATCTGACTTAAAAACTAGATAGGCTCAACACCTCATTCAGATCCTTCGTTATTGTGATGTAGGTTGAACCGAGGCAGCTTGCAATTTCTCAGGTTGCGCTTGAGCTTTAAGGCCACTTACTAAGCAGTCAGCGCCTTTTATCTCCTCTACCACAGAAATCTTTCAACACTAAAACACATCTGTGAATACTGGATAGACTATCTTAATAATTATGTCTGGATGAGTGCTCGTAACGCGCAAAACAATCATATGTCAAAGCGGATTGAGCGTTGCCAAAGCATTTGATAGCTTTTGTGGCATCAAAGTCCAAACCCTTGCATCCCTTTAGGCGAGCTAGCTACTCTAATATCCAACTATCTTATCCAAATACATTTGATTGTATTTATCTACCAACTTAGTGCAGTGTACAACGTATATTAAACAGGCTGTTATACAACACGTCCCTTCATAAATGAGGCTTTAGTGCAGGTACCGCTGCACTGTTCACTAATTTATAATCATGAAAAATCGCTACTTTCTGCTCAAGTTTCTTATACACAGAGTCGTTGATGAATGAGAAGTTTTAATTTCCGCATCATACCATTCTCTGATGACTTGGCACTAAATTCGTGGCAGTAATTAGCACAGTACTTCGTGCTTAAATCTTAGTGTCTGTACATCACATCCATATCTTCTTGCTAGTAAATGATATAGTTGATTCTTTGTATTCTCTGATACTAGTGCAACGTATGCTTTAAGACTAGCCCAATACGTCTTCGCCATTAATAGTAGATGTATTTATAATTTTGAAGGTGGTTGTCTTCTTTAGGAAAACCACCCCTACTTAAGCCAGGAACTCAGTACCTTTTATTCTTTGAGATTTTCTAGTGCTGGCACCTCTGACAACTTTTTCGATGGAACCTCATCTGCTGTAAATTAAGGGCCAACCGAATTGTCGATTATTTATGTAAATGAGGGTTCTTGGTGAAGAATGAGGCTATCCGTGAGATCGAGAAATCGAATTAGTTTTGCTTTTCATGCCTTACGTGAAGCTGATTTTAAGCGCTCTTTGATGCCCATTTTGAAACTATTTTATCCAATGTATGCTACCCACTTGCGGGACTGGTTTTCAGTCTTTTGATTAAATAATAACGTTTACCCCATCAACGCACTACCTTAGCATCTTCCGCAGTCAGTACTACCATTTAAACTTAGTTCCAGCCAAGGTGAATTTTATGGACAACGTCACGCCTGACTGCACTGAAATTCGATACTGTGCTCTAAGGTCTGTTTATTGATGATAGTCAATTACTTTTGGACTTAGAGCACTTTTTGAAGAAGCCGTACGCACACCTGGGGTATGAAAACGATACAGAGATCTGGCGACTAGTATGCATGGCCTTGCCGCGCTAGATGAACCTAGAGCTCGTGCTTTATTCGCCACAAAATGCCCGAGATCACGTATTCAAAACAAAAGTTGACTTTGTGCTGTCAAAACTCACATATCTCACAGCCAAGTCTCTACCGAACTCAGCAATGTTTAAAGCCGTTTCATTAGCACGTAAATCTAAAAGTGACTTATTGTCGCTCACCTTTTTGGATCGCTATTGACCTAATATGGTGGCAGCTGGTTGTGCTCGGACTCGAAGTGTATTACGTACCCTCGTATGTTTGCGTGTACAGCTGTTCACCGATACAGGCTCCTTTTTCGAGTCCACAGGGCTAAAGACTTATGCTACACATCTACCATTAAAGCTCATTCTCTCTCCTTTGGGAACCGAAACGGACTATGAGGTTTTATTTAACAGCAGCCAAGGCTCCCTATGCTGTTTTACAAAATTAAATTTAAGTCCACTGAACCTAATCCGTATCAGCAAGCTTACCGATTACTACTCTGTATTCTGTAGGGCGAAACATTGTCCATTTCCCCACCTTGGGACCACTGCGGACCGTGGGTCTTACCTTAGTGCAGCTTCTGTTTGGCAAAACATAAGTCTTCGGAATTTGAACTGAGTACTACGAAACTCACGTTTACTCGTCTGCAAAGAATTTAAATGTCATTTGCGCAAGTACAGTCATGAAGTAAGTAGGTTGCAAGCCTTCATCATCACCCACATCCCGAACAAGTCAAAGTAGTTGTATTTAGAGCAAGGTACATTGTGTTCTTAGCTTCTTGGATCGCAGGGTCAAGTCTTTCATCACAAAACCGCATTTGCAGACAGAATCGCACCTTTGAATGCCGTCAATAGATTGTTCATTGTCCTATCGGACCACTAAACTGACAAACCTAGGGATAATTCCTTGAGTACGCTCAAATTTAGAGTTCGTTTAAAAACACAATCTGATGTCATGAAATATGTCAAAAGCTACAATTTTAGCCCAAATATATTCATTTAGCGATTTCATACTCTTTTTTCTCGCCGACGTAAAGGTCAATCATTCATCGGCACCATTAAAGTCAGATTTTTTAACATTTGATAGCTCGTGAAGGCAAAACCAGCAGCATTACACGGCAGGTTCTACACGCAACGCGTCCAAAAACACGATAAACCAATTTAAGTCTTGGAAGACTCTAGCGCGTCGTAAGATTTTGCACGCCGATATATAACTTACAAATTTCATGTTGTTGCTTTACGGGAGAGCAACAAAATAAGTAAGCTAAGTTCGACTGGCTAGATTGACACTTTTTAAACGTCCCTAGGGTCAATAAAATTTAGGAACTTTAACAGCACGTACTCGTTTCTTGTTTTAAAAAGAAGAAGTATAGCTTAATTCTGTGCATGCAGCGGCTAGGAAATAACGGTCCCTGGATGGATTGTTGAGGCAAGAATATAGGTAACAGTGCAATTGTGGAATAACATTTCCTCTTGTTGTCTGTACGATTCCTTAGAAGGGTCTGAAATCAATACGGCAGGTGTCGAAGGCACTTGATTTTCATCAAAAAGCTGTCATAACGACGTCTATCACCTATATAAGCGGACAGCCAAGTTTCGTTTCCAGAATCGATTTCGGACAACACATAAGATAGCGCTGTAAATGTGATTAACGTAGCTTTGGAGGTGGTGGTGCGGGTGACATTGGTCTGTGGACAGTGGCGTTTCGTAGTTCTACGGATAATTTCTTATAAATGTGGTGAACAAACTTTTGCAAGCGAGTGCTCTAGGCTCGCAATACATGTGAGTAATATAAAATCGCAAATGCATGACAAAGTACCATCAAGAGCAAGCAACATATCTCTACACAAAGCAAATGGATATGTGATTTAAACTTGTCGCTACAAAAACCATGGCTGACAAAGAGACCTCATTCACAAGAATAGCTCACCGCATCAACACGATCGTGTCAGGAATGCTAAGAAAATAAAATCGTGTACCTACAAATAGCCTTATTTTTCACTTTCGCCAGCTAAAACAGGTGCCAAAAAGGCCACCTAGCCGAAGTCTGATATACCTGTACAGTACCCTTGATTTGGTAGAATGATACCACTAATTTTGAGAGAGCAAGTTCAACACACACCCTTAGCATGTCTAGTGACATAATATTGCAGTGGTTAGTGATGCCACTAGACTCTAAACACCCCGGCGTCGTTTGTTTGTTTGAAAACAAACGTGTCTACTATTACAATTTTTTTTACCTAGTTTTGCTTCGGCGATATATCCGTTCATAGTTACTGTACAGAAAATTGATTGACACTCCACACCCATTTAGGTCATTCCAGACAGGGTTTTAAAATCAAGCTAATTCAACACCAATACTGACAAGTGATTGAGGAGTTTAAAGATTTTCGCTGCATCATAATTATCCATAGGGTTCATACTTGCCATGAGAAAGCGGGAGCTATCACGTAACGTCTTCAATATATTACTTCAATCAGCCATTTCTTGACACAGGTAAAGTGGATCTCTGCTCTATTGTAAACGAGAATTCAAGAGAGCTAAGTCCAAGATGTTTTCAATACAATCAAAGAGAGACCTCAGCCGGCTCTAGTACTGACTTTGTCAGACCGCCAACCGTCGTTTGCGACACTTCTTACCACGTCATTGGTTGTGCTTTTTCACAAATCGATGAGATCGGCCCAATTTGTATCGGTTTAAGCTGTCGAATATACCTCATTCAGACCTATAACGTTTTGACATGAAGATCACACTAACAAGTTCTGAGTGCATAATTTGTGTTCTTAGCTCTATGAATTCAAGTTTGACGATACATTACTGATTACGGCAGCATATACGCGCCACTTGTCTAAAAGTTAAGCAAGATGGCTGTCGATCTTCGTGTATTATTGAATTCGTTTCGAACACAAGCCTTGCAAGTTTAGTGTGCTTGCCGATACTAATTTGCGCAGATCAAATCATAGATTAGCCTACATGAGCAAGCCTGATGTTGACAAGCACGTCTTCCATGCATACAAAAGGGATGCTAAGAGTCCATTAAATGATCTTCATCGCAGGAGGATGTACCAACGTCGAGTGGTAAGTCTCTCGACCCCGATCGCGGTTGCATTGCTACGTGGTAAACCGACGGTCTGCTACGTTGTAGAGCATACTTGGAGGTTTACCTTTAATCGGTGTTCCGAAAAACCAAATTAAAGTCTGGAACTTCTCGAAGGTCCAATTTGCGGAAGTTTTGGCCTAGTAAAAAATTCTTATAAGTCTCAACAGCATATTGGTGGCGTTCCATGTTCATATATGTGACCAACTATATTAAAACCTCTGAGGCCTGCCACAGCGCCAGATCTGCAGCTCACACGTCTGTTTCTTTGCATTTTTTGTCATTACCGGCGAATTTCTGGCTGTATATATATTGGCTTGCCAGAGGTCAATGGCAATACAAAAGCATTCTAGTTGCACCTACGCCTTTAGAGTCTGTTCCCAACTAAAAATCTCAAGGCATCATCTTTGTAGTCTAAAAAATATCTTAAAGAGATACTTCAGTCTGTCAGACACGAACTAGGATCATTATTTAAAAAGCATCACATTATAATGGTAGCTAATGGGACCTTCCATAAGTAGAATTGTTGGGTGTTAAAAACTAATTTCCGACTAAATTAAGCGTTTAAATCATTGATTCTTAAGCTCGATGCTAAACTATCAGTTTATATATTTTAAAATATTTACAAAGATACACATAATTTTTTTTACTGTTAATTTTCCGAGATATTATTCTGGCTGCATTTTGGAGCTCACTGTATGGGAAAGGCCAGCTTGGAGATCTTGCACTATATTGCGCGAAGGGTTGATCGACCTGTGATGCATAACATGGTTAAACTAGGTAATCTCCTCCTCCTCAAGAAATCTAAGGGTGTAGATTTCCCGAAATTAAAACATTGCCTGACCGTCTAAGCTGACCCCGAGAGCAATCTCAAGTGTGTACAATGAGTCGTGCAGAAACTGCTGCTCCTTTTAAAGAAGGCAAGCTAGTCCTCTTCGGTTACTTTTCATACAGCAAAGCCAGTGGCACTTCCATGTTGAAGCAGAGGTCTATCAAAAGAACATTTGATGTGGCGTGGCGACACTGTTCTACAATACCCGTTGGAGTCGCTGAAATTGCTCCTGCACGGCTGTCCAGAGGCTGATATGATCTGGATTTGGAAGCAGCAAGCGCTTCGTGACAAGGTCGAGATTTTCTGACCGCGCTTTGAAGTATGAATGTTGTGACATAATCCCTACGTTCAAAACTTACGATCCCAGCGCCTAGTTTTTCATTATGCCAAAGCCGAGATATCCCGGAGGTGAGTCGACTCCAACCTACCAAGTGAGAATGTTACACTTCAAGTTCCCAGATGTAAAACATTTTGTTCGAGATGCCTGAGTTTGCATTGAAACGTATCACTCCAAGAAAATATTGCGGAATTAGCGGTACTACAATCAGCGTACATTGTTTAAAGTAGTCGCAGAAGCATCACTTTTGAACATACACTGCCATTCCACAAGCAAATTATAATTTTTTTATGCCTCCTAGTACCATAATACCTTTGCTATTCAGTCTGGGATAACTAATGGCACTCCAAGATCCAGGCTCACAACCAACACACTGAACGGAGTATTGGTGCTTTGTCGTGGGCGTTGCCTCGCCTGGACTGCTTACGGGAAAACCTTCTCTTCGTCTTTTTTGTAAGCTAACACTTTATTCTCTGCTTCAAGTGTATCTTCGCAGTTGATGGCTACTTCTCTTGTCTTTGATTGCACCATTTGATATCGTTTGGAGCTATGTAGAGTATTACAATTTGGCTGAAATAGTGAACATGTACTCCAAATTCTACAATCGAATTGCGGTTTGTCAACATTTTCAATTTGCGAGACATGGTGTTTCCAAATTGAGCCTTTTCTGCAATGAGCTCATCTATGTTATTATAAGGGGATAAAAATATCGAATATGTAGGCAGCATGCTCGTCACAATCTCAAAGAATTACAGAAATTTAATATACAAAGTATTTAATGGGATAGCAGCTACCGTTTTTAAAGGCGTGGTCGAGTTGGCAAGACGGTTTATGTTAGCAACATTTCCCGTCTATCTAGTCAGACGCTATAAGAGAAGCAATATATGACTTTTGTCAAGCGTACCCAGTTCCTGTAGCTTCATCTAGAAGGGCATTCCAGATCGGGTCTTTGTCTTTGTTTATCACAATCGATCTCTTCGTGAAAGGCAGAACGCAAGGCGATATGGCTGCTTGAAAAATTGGCATTTTCTGAGGCATTTTAAAGGCCTTAGCAAGTAAACATTCAGACGATTGTTCGCCATGTTCATCGCAGACATGAGGTGTTTGTCGACAAGCAGTCGAGTTGACGGGAAGCGCACGTTACACTTCGCTGGATGATAGACTTTTCTAGATCGATTTTTACTTAGCAACTATTAGTTGAGTAGAACTTATAAAGATCACCGCTTATTATACAGACACCGCATTTGTTGGCTTAGTCAACAATGTGAGCACAGTGTTTGGCGAAAGGGCTGCTGTGGCTCTTGTGAAAGCCAAAACAGTCTTTTATGGACGTTGACTTTGTAATCGAAAAGCGACTTTAGCCGACCGGCAGCCCTGTTTGCGGTTGGTTTGATCATTGTAACGACAAGACTTGCTCTGCAAATAGGAGTCATGGACCACTCATTCCTCTTCTATTAAGAACTAATCAATTTTTAGTTGGTGAAGCTGTACACAAAACCGAAATAATGCGCTTCCCACTAAGAGAAGGCTCAAGCTAAAAGTGGCTCACAGACACCCAGACAAACAAGTACGAGTCGAGCCTGCTCAGCCTTGATGTCGCCAATATTAGATCATATCACTTTTAGTCAGCCCCAACAATTACGGAGCATAGAAGTGCAATTGCGATGATAACAATAACGTAGAACGAGCACAAAAAAAATCCAAAAGTTGTAAAAACGGATCATTATATTTATATGTATCGTGGTACTACCAGCAATAGAATTGTTTAGCATACAAAGGTATTTTAGGCGACAGGCTCAGAGCCTTCAAACATCGGTACCAAGTTAGAATTTAGATTTTCTTTAAAAATCTTGTTGCTATTCTTTTCCTCGGGTTTGGCCATTAGCAGGATAAAATTGCATCGTGTGCTTTACTGGTTATACTAAGCCAATTTTTCGTTGAGTCAACAGCTAATTCTGTAGTACATCGGCCTTGAACTAAAGGTTTGGTATAAGGTCTTTCGGGCCTCTTCCCCACTTACCTCAAAGCAATTTTGTTACTTAGAAAAGCGGTAACTCAGCCCACTTTCATAAAAGGGTGTCCGCTGGGAGCACTTTGATCCAAGCATACCTTCAGATTTTACTTATGTGCGGCCTAAGCGCGCATAATGCGCAGTGTCTCATTCGATTATCTTATCAAACACCTATAGATGGATGGTTTCTGGTAGACGTCAGCGAGCAGCTTTCCGATAGCTATGATAGCATTTGTCAATATAGAGCGAAATTTTGATTTTTTTTCTCTCGTAAGCATTGTGTCCATTATATGACTATTACATACTGAATCCTTAATGGCCAATATACCTGCCTGTTGTTTGTTTCCCTGATAAATTAATTGAAATATGTGCCAAATGTAAAATCGAAACTCGGCACCACTATGCATGAGTTGAGCTAGACACAAAGTTGAGTCTTAAGTCTAGTCAAATGTATACCAGTGATGACAGGCCCTATAAAGGAACAGATATTCGAGCCGCACATTTAAATCTGAAGCAGGTCTTACAAATTCCGCCACCCATATGTGCATGGATCTGATGTGGAGACTTGTAGATACTTGACTTTGACACAAACTACCGCAATTTGGATCATTATATGCCTTCAAGAAGCTCCAAATTTCAGATTTCGTCAAAACACCGAATCAAGATAAACATCCAAAACTATCCTACAGTGAAGCAAATGGTTTGTTCACCCCATAACAATGCAACCGCGATAGGTTAGCCACTCATTTTTTGCGTGTCCTTCTGCAATAAAGATCGTATTTGGGACTATAAGTCGGCATCTTTTTTGTATGCGTAGAGAATTCGCTTGTCACCAGAGCTTTCAGGCTGACTGATGGTAGCTATTCTATGGCTCGACCTGCGCAAAATCGCATAGGCAAGCACGTTAAATTTGCTAGGCGTGCGTTCGAAATGAATCCAATAATACCCGAAGATTGGCAGCCATCTTGCTTATCTTTGGGACAAGTGGGGTGTATGTGCCGCCAACATCAGTGACGTATGGTCTAAATTGACTACATCAAGCTAAGATCACAGAGTGTGCACTCAGAACTTTCCAGTTTGGTCTTCGTGACAATAGTTCCTAGTCACGAATGAGAAACGTTTGGAACTTTCGACTAATACGAGATGAGCCGTCCTGCAAAGCAAAGGACCAGTGTCTCCTAAAGGCTTTCTGAAAGGGTGCTAGGCCTGGTTATTAATGTTGCATTAACTGCTTTCCAAGCCAAAATTCGAAAAAAATCAAATTGCCTATCAAGCACTGTACGTATGCAAGAAACGGCTATATCTTACTGCTTGCTTGATTTTTTTTTGGGAACGGGGCGTAGGCCGAGCTAAGAAGACGCTTCTTTTCGTGCGGCCTATCCAAGCCCCATGGATACTTTCAAATATTCGATGGCTTAAACCTTTCTCATTGCAAAGGCCCACTTGTCGATATTGATGGCTTAACGACTTTTAAATGCTGCCTTGGGTGACCTTAATAGATCTTCGTTAACAACTTATCTTCTATAAAGCGACTATGGACGAGTATATCGTCATTTATGGCTAGCAAAAGCCTGTAGTTGCTAAAACAAATTGCGAAACCAAACCAACAAAGGTTTCCGGGACATATGAAGCTCTTTTAGCATACTAAACCACTGCAGCAATATGCCGCCAAGCGTAATTTTGAACTCCTTTTTGAAACCGGTGCACTACAAAGCGTACTCCTTGGCATTTTTTTCACATAAGTATGTACTAGTCGCAAATTTATGCTCCGTTTCCCAGCTGTAAATGGAAGCGGACTATTTTATTCTTTCACTTAATCTTCTTACTTTAGCGAGAAAAGCTCACAGTCAGCAATTCGTACCTGGCACAAGGTCAATCTCGTGTCTAATTTACCTAAATTTGATATTGGGTCTTCATAGATCACACAAAATGTTCTTACCAAAAAGAATATATCAAACCATTACCATCATTAAACTTGCGCAGCGTACGCTGCCCAAAGGCAGACGACATCTTCGTTCAAAATAGAGGATATGTTTATAGCCTCAAAAGAGTTTTGCCTTCAGAGAAAACCACCTCCCAATTACATCCGGCTACAGTTAAGCTAAGAAGTCGGTAAAAAAAATTGAATGCTGTAGATCCGACACATCAGAAACCTTTTTTAATTGGAGCGCACAGATACTGTTGAATCTGTCAGTTATTGCTATAGATGAATAAGCCATAGGGTTGTTCGTGGCACCCCAGGATCGCAGTAAAGTCGCATACCTTTTCTATACCAGCGAGACGATGTTACCTACTATTTCAAAGGTGTTTCTGTTTACTCGTGATCATATGCTCTTCAATGTGCTTTGCGAACCTATGTTATTTGCTTGGAAAACTTTGCTTTCCGCACTTAGTGGCCCTGTCTTGTCGATCTTTAGTGGATATACCCAATGCTCACGATCTCATTTGCAAATATGTGTAATCAAACCAATGTGATTCACATTATGAAAACTGTATTTGCCGTCATCTGCCGCTAGTCCTCCCATTTGATCTTTTTACCCACTAAAGAAGTTCAATGATGACGCCGCGGCTGTATCCAGGAAAAATTCGATACATCCATATTAATCTCGAGCATAATGTCTCTTTCCATGGAATACAACGCACAACAGGAATATATCATAAGATACAGAAGCTCTGGTGCGCAAAGTTAGGCAACAAGCATTTGAGAACTTTTATGCTAGTCGAACTAAAGGCTCTATATTTGTATCCATAGCAGCTCAGGGTCAAGTAGCATTTGTCAATGCCAAGGACAAAAATTGACTCTGTGCTATAAAATTTTGCAATGTCTAGATCCGTATCAAGTGAAAGCGAATGATGGACTTTCAAATCCTCGAACCGTTTCTGTGTACAAGCAGCCGGCTATCACAGCTGGTTCTTTTTAAAAAGCTGCAAAGAGCAAACAGGCAAAGTTTGCATGGTGTGTATCAACCACGCGCCAACCAAGAGGACGTTAATCATTCTCGATTTTCTTCAAGTCGTTTGTACTAAGCCAACAGTACTAGCCAAAAAGGCCCTGCTATTTTACATTGTCCGTGGTGCTTCGTCCTTTGTAATCATTCGGCTCTGAAGGCGCTTTCGCGCTTTTTGGCGAGACAGAGGCTCTCTCTATATCCTCCATCGAGAGCGTCACGAAAATGTGTTCCATATACTGCAGCCAAAGCTGCAAATATTGCTTTGTTCGGCAGCACTTATATCCACTGGGATGGACCCATGCCACAAAGCTTACAGACACCACTATCCTGTATACTAACTTTACCTGTCCAAGACATTCCAGAGATGGTTGTGGTTGTGTTTGTCTTAAAGAGCTATATAAATCGTTTTTATCTGTCAGGATCGGGTTAGGTCCTACCCTTACGCTATCCAGTGACGCAGCTACTTATACAGTGGCGCCCGGCTGTCAACGCTTTACCTCTTATGCATATTCATACAATTTACATCCATCTTGTAGGCAAGAATTCGTAGACACTTGCAGAATTTCAAAAACGACCAGAAGAAATGATGAGCCTGATGATATCCCAAGAAACAAAACCTTCCGGTAGGTATGTTCGACATTTAAGAGCTCAGATTTCATTTCGTCTTTAAGTGAAAATGGTCATGCTCACATAATTATCTACGATCAAGGCCGTCTCAGTAGACATATCTACCTCGTTCATCCAGAATAATAGGATCTCTTTTTCATTTTCTACCAATTGCATTTGACATATGGCAGTACCGCCTGGACTACTGCGCTTCCAATTGCTTAGTAGCAGGAAAATATGAAGCCGCAGCCGCCTTCTCAGGCCCTTTGAAACCAATAAGTCGTCCAAGAAATGAAATTTCTTGTTCATCCAATACCTAGAACTTTTGCGAATCATCCCACCTGCGTGGACAAAGGATTGACCAATAAGTGTTAGCAGATGTGACGGGGACACGCAGTGCCTTGCAAAGATAAGACGTGCATAATTATATTAAAAAAAATAGTAGACCAAATCCATTCTTAAGGGGATCGACGTGTGCACATCTAGGATTGATATTCCCCTATACTTATGCACTAAATCTGATTTTTCCATTAGTTTTTAGACCGGTATAGATACCGGTTGAGTTCCTGTTATTGATTGAGATTTCCTTGACGGAATGGCACTTAAACTTTGATTCAAACCGAACAAGTTTTTACAGAACGTCTCAACGGAGTGTTTGCCCTCGTGTATTAAAGCTGATTTACAATTTGCTCGCACGAGAATATAAACAAAACTGAACAACACATTCCTCATAATTCTATAAATGTTAAAAATCCGTTATCTTCTATCTTTCAGACGTCCACAGATGCAATAGAGCCACGACTAAATGTATATCTCTAAGTTTTAAGCGCTGAGATGTTGTACGGTGACGTTTCCGTCCCATCACATCCACAGACGCAAAAGAGGCACAACATTATATTCATCCATGTAAGGTGATAAGAGGCTTTTCGGCCACGGATCCGTCCTTTCTATCTTTCTAGACGTCCGCAGATGCAATAGAGCCAGATATAGCCCTCCACAAAAAGCGTGAATTTGCTAGTCATGATCTTTTGAACAACATTACCGGCAACATTAGCCATTATTCTTAAATATGATACCGCAAACTCGTCCGACTTCAAGTTCATCGTCGTAGCTCACAATGAGCCGCACATTATGCTCATCAAAACGGAGGTTTCTTGCTGCGAGCTAAACGAAGTGATCTTATTGTGCCACCACCTTTTATCTTCGATTACCTTGTTTTGCAACTCTTCAAATGTCATACTAAAGATCATGTCAGAAAATTGAAGCACTGAACTATCCAAATTGCTCAAAGATGTCATTTAATTCGTGGAAAATCAATTATGCAGTCCAGAAATGAGGTCACTAAGTTCTTCTTGTGCATAAACATACTGTACGTGGGTTAATCATCGCACTGGAAAGAGGCGATAAGGTCTATAGAATAGTACATATAATTACAATTAATAATATGATGATAAAAGAAAAGATACTATGTTGGTTCGTCTACAAATCTTGATGGGATTGGCTCCGCGATCACACTTAAAAATGGCACATAGGAAAAGATCTAATTGGAAATGTGGGAGACGGTCTGTTGAATTTACGCGCGCTCACCACTCAAGTTATGTCTATTACCTTAGTCGTATTCGACATGTAACACGATTAAGCAAATTTTGACCATAAAGCAATTATAACCATGTCACATGGCAGGAACATAAGTGAAGAATGTGATTTGTTTTGTCGATTGTATAAAGTAATAATTACACGAAACAATAAGAAAGCATATCTCTTTGGAAATAGCAGTCTGCTCAGATCGTAAAGCGGTCAGTTCTCATCCCATCTTGTGCACGAACTAAAGCGCGAACAAACTCACTGTCAATGCACCTCACACTGATCCTAGTATTGACTGCAAACATTGCGCGAGCCACCAGTGCCTCGGCTACTATTGCCTTTAAAATGACGATACTGACGTACTAGTTAAGGCTTTTGGGTTTGCCCGGAATAATCTCTTGATTACGACTAGAGAAGACTCGGCGGCAAAGAAGATTTTTTTTTGTTTGCCTCAACGCTAACAGAAAAAAGCTTGTATTTGTCTTCTTTAACGGCAAAGTTAAACAATTTGTATATAATACTGTCTGGGACTAGCTGACGCGGAGTGGTAGCTCTAAAGTACTTAACCATAAAGATTTGAATTGCTGCGCAGTCAGCGAAAACGTTTGCGAATTCAGCAACTTTTTTAAAGTGCGTTATTTTGACCGAAAACCAACTATTACGACGAAGACGGATCGACGCAAGCGACCATGCTAGAGCCTTTGATAAAAGAACAGCAGGTGTATTGGCATAAGCTCAATGCTAGGCTGGGAGGGTGTTCATTCAATATTAAAATACAGGACGATCGCAATACATCTACGATCAGCGAAACGGTGGACTCATTGGGAAAGTACATTGACCAAAGTATTTCGTAAATGAATGTCTTGCAAAAAGAACTTTGGAGGCGACAACGAAGTATAATGAAGCTAGAGGAACAGCATAAAATCCGTCAGCTATGGGAGGGGATGACCACTATGACAATACACTCGCCAAAGGATGGAGTTCCACAATTTGACTCAAGCCGATTTGTCGATCAACTTTTGGGATGACGTTATGATACTTAAGAAGATGGACAATCTCTTTAGTAAGACTAAAATAGCATTTGATTATATCATATCGACCACAAGTCAGCGCTTTGTGTCACACTCGATAGCAAGGCAGTGGAAGAGACGATGCTTGATCAACAAGGCATGACGGATTACAAGATAAAAGCAAATTACTTGCAAGACCTGATTTGTTTAGCTTAGCAAGGGAAAGAGACTCATTTCTTGTTGTCTGTATATTGAACATCGGCAACAACACTCAGATTGCCTACGAAACTGGGCATAGCTGGTGCGGAAAGAGGCGAAAGAAAAAATGCTCTTGTTCGTACAAGGACTGCCTTGCACGTAGTACCTTAAAATAAAGGCCGCAACGATGAAAAAGAAAAACCTGGAGAAGTAAAGACGCATACAGACTATTGAAGGATACTTGAGAAAAGTGGTTTCTTGATCCAAAGAACCCAAAGTAGGAGGTGTCCATGGACCAGCTGTTTTTGGTCCAGTCTTAATGACCTTAAGCGTCGCTTAGCTAAGGTCAACAGAGGCATATATAATTTGTGTCTCTTCCAATGGGCCAACTTAATGGAAACGTATCATGGTGAGGTTAAAAAAGCTGCTGATAGCTGGAAGTGACTGCTCATCAGCACCAAAAAAAAACTGGACTTTGAAAATGAGTGTGAAAAATAAGCATACCATGAAACTTTTTTTTTTGGTTAGGAGATCAACAACAACCACAGAGGAAATCAGCAGCTGCAAGTTGTTGAATGTACATTCAAGTGTATGAGGGTCAAAGCACTCATGTTGAGTCCCAGTAGGGCCTGCCGCGACGCGATAGTTAGCGCGTTGGCAAACGGATACGGTTCATCAAACAGGCTGAGATAAAGCAAATAAAGCGGCTATGTCTCGCTTGGAAAGCCAGGACTGGTGCCTGGTGAAGGCTTTTCTTGATGATGCCAAAAGCGATCCAACTTAGCTCTGCCAGTACCGCCCAATGTATTGTTCTTAATAGTTTCGATGAAGGCCTTACAGGACCTAATTACAATTGTTTTAAGCTAAGCCTTATCAATCTCTCGAGATCATTTGGAGGCCACCAGGATAAGTTTGCAACTGAGGTCTACTCGAGCCCAATTAGTCAAGGAAGTCAATTCATACTTATCCACGTCATCGTCAAGAAGAGGCTCTGTAATGTTCTCAGATTTTGCATTTTGTCTATTTAAACGTCGAGACGCTTAAAGCCATCCATTTAGCCAGTCAAATCAAAAGTATTTCTTCCTTGCTGCTGCCTTTTAGATCATCAGAATGCCACCGGTCAAACGATAGTGCAACTTGATGAGCGTGGATCTGAGATAGTCATCTTGTCAGAGCTTTGTTTGTCGAATAGAACAAATTAGCTCACAAAAAAATACTGTCCACTATTAATGTTCCGAGAGCATCTCCAAGCCTTTTGAAGTCTATTAAGACTATGCACATCCAAGGAAGGTGGATGGTGCGCACCAATAATCACACAATCGTGGAATATAATTTCCCAATCCTTTTACAAGTGGCTTATTTGAACAAATTAGTCTCTTGTTATCCTCAGTATACCCTCAAAAGCTTAACATTGGCGATGTTTATCGAAAGCCGTGATTGGCGAATCGGTCTTATCGCTTGACTCATTCACACCATCCGTGGTGGCATGTTTTGGTTCGGCATATCCTTCAAATCGAAAGTCACATAACTTTACGTCTGGAACGCACTCTACGGCAAGCCAGAAAGCTATATCGGGCGACAAACTGTGCAAACTCTGTTGATTGTGATAAACAGGATCTCTCTTCCACTTAATTTTCAAACACTATAGGGATCCAGCACTTATATACAGAACTCCTGATAGCTTCGCATACAGCGGCAAAAGCAGAAACGTCGTTCGTCATCCGTTTTGTGTATTCTATTGTCTGACTTTTCTGTATATAAGTCAGCGTCCAGGCAACTAGATGCAAACAGCATCAAGTAAACTCACCGCTTTATTGGCTAGAATCAACCATGAAGCTTTTCTCAGAAATCGTGTTACCAAAGATAGAAAATATACTAGGGCATGGAAGTGCTACACATACTCTTAAAACGTTTATGTGTTTTGGTTCTTCCATTACATCCTTTAGGAATTTCCATTTGAATATTTTTATAAGTATCTCAGTATTTAAACAGGTTTTGATACACCACCTGGTAGTTTTCCCTTAAATATCTATCGAAACATCTCAGTGCGCACACCGATTTGCATAACGGTAGGACACCACTTTTCGAACGGCACATGCCAGCGTTTTCTGGATAGATATAAGGGTGATGGTCACAGAGGCAGCAGCGATGACGTATGCGACCAGCAGTATAAACTTGTAGCTGTAACGACAATGCACTGGACACCGCAACACGAGCTCAAAGATGTATAAACGATAGAGACGAAGTCTATTGCTCAAATCTCTTCGGTTTTAAGTTATACCTCTAATATCTAGGACCTAACACCTTGTGGACCGTTTTTGTGACTGATATTTTTAGCAACTGTTGCCGTCTTTACAAGTCTTTAAGCAATATCTTTTATCTACTTGACACTCTAAAATGTCACGTTTGTTTCGTCAAATTTTCTGGATACGAAATTGTCACAGATCCTTAGCTGCTTCACGCAGATATATTATCTGTTTCTAAAGCTCGTCAAAACGTCATTTTGCTAATTTGGACATGATCCCTGGATTCACCGAGTTCCTCTATTTCTTTACCGTCCATGTCATCATAAAAACTTCGGGTTGCTCATTGTACTTTCCCTCATTCGTGATCTTAGGTCGTCCATGAGCACAGTCATCGAGACTTAATTGATAAGAGGTTCTTTTGTAATGGATGTCGATAATTTTCTGTATTTAAAAAATTTGCGCTTACCTTGCTTGCAGTTGCTCTTGAATAACTTTTTTATGTGATTACAGGACTCAAAGCACACAAGTGAAGTGATTAAGAAAATGAGCAACCAGTCTTTAGCCAAACGTTTCCGACAAGAGAAAGCAAATACAAAACACACCTAAATATATATGGTATAAGCCGCATGATTGGACAACTCTATCTTCTTCTTCTTCTTTTTAGAGGTTGTTAATGATCTCTTTTCTTAGAAAGTACAATTTAATTTTTGACCAGCTTAAACACCACGGAAGAAGCCGCCATAATGATTGCCGAAGCCTGTGCTGCATGAGTTCTAGAGCATGAGCTTTTGCTCGTAGATCTCGAGCACTGCTTGGCATAGGGACCGTCACAAATCCAGCCATTAACGAAGGCTAAGAACACAAAATAGCCTTTCAAGCATGGCGTACTGATGGCCCAGCAGATGCAGAATAGAAAGACTACATTGATACCAGAACCTTTGCAAGGATTGGAAAGACATTGTACCCGCAGATCGTAGGGTTGATAACAAGTGCAACTAAGTCTAACGGGGTCGCGCAGCTTCTTGCACAGACGAGGCGTGCATGAATACATTCCTTTTTGGCGAACGACTTTTTTCTATCCATGGTCACAATGAGTTCAATGTGTGCAATATACTGCAGTCAAAATACTGACTTCTTTTACTACGTTCAAGTTATATTGGCTCGATGCATAATTCCTTAAAGCAACTAAATTTAATATTGTTGTCTAATCAAATGGACCTTAGGCTACTTTCATCAGTAAGCCAGTTTTTTTGGCTCAAAAACTTGTTGAAATTCTGCTTATTTTTCTCACTTTCATAGTTTTGCAAGAGAGGTGCGCGGATATTGGTTATTGTAAGTATACCGACATACGAACACTGAAATTATTCATATAAATATTAAACGCAAACAAAGCAAAGCTCAAGTTAGAAAATGGTATCGGTAAATCTGCTATATCGAAGAATAACAAAAGGCTTTCTTAGTGAGAGAGCCACAAGGATAACTAATTATCTAAAAGGATTAATCATTAAGCTAACAGGCTACATACGCCATAGCTACCGACACGACTGGCTGACAGACTTTTTCTACCTCGAGCGTTTTCATCTGCCGTCATAATGCATAAGTATTACATCGAAGCATTGAGACATCACCAGGGCGATCTGCTTGCTACCCTCGCGTTATGGAGATTTAATCTACTAGAACCCACATACTTAGGACTATACTGTTGCAAGCGCGAAATGCTGGTAGCTGTCAGACCCATTCTAGGACCGAATTCCATACCTTTCGTTTGTAAACCATGGAACTTTTCATTCATTGAAGCGACCAATCCACCCAACTTTCTTTCACACACCCATTTGGGTACGAGTTGGTAAGGCAGCCAAATTTTTAAACGTGATTGCGCATTCACTCCAGCGGCCTGTATCCGATTGCCTTAACTCGGATCTTATGGGTGTCGAATCAAATACCTCCCCGTCCTGGGTCGAGCGACCGACCACTCAGGCCACAGGGTCGGTTGTATGCTCTTGAAACCTCCTAGAAGTAATTTTGTGTTGTTTTCATTATAAATTATCCGTGTTTCATGATTGACTTTAATTTTCGCTCTCTGTATACTACCTGAAAGACTTAGAAAGCGTTTAGATTCCGTTGGTAGAAAGAAAATCCATGTCGAATCACATACCATCGTAGCAAACAAGTCTGTCCCGTCGTAATATCGGATACTTGCTATGAAATCGTGATACGAATTTTACATCTGACGAGGACTTTCCAAGACAAAGCTGGAGGAATTACACTTTTGTCTATTTGTTGTAAGCAATGTTTTTGCGACCGTGTCTTTGTTTTGGATGCACTAACTCTTAAGTACTCCGACCATATGCGGAAAAATAGTATCTCTCCGCTTTTTGCGACTTTGTAAAAATGCTTTTTTTCATCCGGCCCTGTTTGCCGGGTCAAATCTCCTCCCATTATTTGGTAATCTAGCGACCCCTCTGGTCCATGCAATACCGCTAAAGTTTATAACCTCCTTGACGCAAAGCACTCCGACCAATGTATCTAGCAAAATCTGTGAGCATCAAGTTTCCATAGCGAAAACTTTGGTTTACTCTACGCACACCTTTTTCTTTGTATGTATCCGTATGGTCCATCCCAGTTCTGTACAGAGCAGAAAGCCGCGGTATTTTCTGATTCTTCGTGAAAAAAAGAAAATTCCGATATTGATCATGATTGTCATCTTCGTGCGTTATTTTTCCTTTTTTAACACCAAGAAAGTGGTCTGTAATGAAAACTTTAATATTCAAGCACCAAGTCGACGAACTCATATATATTGCACTCTCGCAACGGCACGCCAAAAGAAGACGCACAATTATGAATTTACAGACTGTGCGCTTACATCGTACTCTTAATGATTTACAAAGCAACAAGACCAAGATTAGCAAATACTTCGTCGCTCGTTCAATCCGACGCTGCATATCTGGGTCAACAGCATAAATTTACGCAATTTTGGGATGCTTTAATAACCTGAAGCCCCGTCACGCCCCCTTGGTAGCTTCTGCCTGACGGGAAAGATAGCTGTTTTATAGGCTGCTTAGATTTTAGCTTGCTATTCTGGTGCTTGAGCAGAGCGTAACAGCAGCGCGGACCGCAACATTTTTTTTGTAAGCTGCAAGCGTCGCGTTATGTGCTGCTGTAAGGGATTTTACTCAGAATTTAATTGTAGCGCATGCCGTTTATAGTGAGCTAATTGATTTCGCATACATTTCACCATTAGCTTAAAGTCCCGTCGGTTTCTGTCTCATTATTTTTTGACGTTCTGAATACATTTGCCTTTGCAAATATAAACATTTGGGTTATCAGCAAGGTAGAGCTCAGGTATTTTGAACGATAAACTACAAGCAATCGGACTGGCAAGCAGCGCCAAACATAATACCATGACCAAGCACGTTGATATTCGTCAACATTTTTTACTGGGGAATGCGGGTTAGACATCATTGTGGTCAAGTACATGTTTACAAAAGATTTATCAGATAAAACGACACAAGGAACTATTGCAGGCTAGTGGAAAATCGGTATTACACCGCTAAGTGCGTATCGGAAAGTCAGATGGCGTCACATGAATGAAGTGGGTAACGACATAGAATTACGAGCATGATTATGGCTAATACCAGTACGGCCATGACGTCATCGAAAAGAGATTTTTTAGAAAAATTCAAAATGATAGATTCATGCAGCGCGGGATAGCAAACGGAGGTCCTCTACACGTACTTTCTTGAATTTTGACCGTCTTGAAATGCAAATAATGGCACAATCTAACAATTTGTATTGTCATATTTTAAGCAAATCTCAGGTATTCAAGGAGGTACGATACATATAGTGATCGAGAGATTGCCAATCAGATAAGCGTATGACGATCTTTGCTTATTATATTTTCGATGTCAGTTCGCAACGTTCAGTGTCACGCACATATCAAACTTTTTCAATGCGTGTTTTGCCTAAAGCATATTGTATTGTGTTCATCTGCCTCTTTGACCATGCACTTGGTTGGGACCAACAACCCGATGGATACGAGATAATCGACCGTCCCAATGCATATAAAGACCTTGACACTTGGCGACAGCAATGGAGTATATGGAAAAAGATGGAGCTCATTTCAAATCGCTACGATCCGAACGATGCATGCACCGTATACAATCTTCCACAAACGCAGTGGACGCAAAAGAACTTTGTGCAGGTGTTTCTCATGATAACTGACCGAGCAATTTATGATCGCGAGGCGCAGCAGTACACAGTGGACAAATACGTGGACGACATGATGAAGCGAGTGGGTCTCTTTGATAGTGTGGTGCTCTGGTCGGGATACCCAAACATCGGTGTTGACAATCGAAGTCAATGGAATCTACTACGAGACCTACCTGGTGGCATTGAGGGGGTCAGAAAAGTAATTGCTGATTTCCATCGTCGAGACATTAAAGTCATTCTTCCGTACAACCCTTGGGATATCGGAACTCGTGGTGAAATTGGACAAGAGGATACGGTACGTATGTATACTGCCGACATTGCGACGCTACACGCGATGATAGCAGAGCTAGATGCTGATGGATTTAACGGCGACACAATGTACGGCGTCCCCAAGTCCTTTTTTAATTGCAGTGACCCGTTGGTAGCATCTCCAGAGGGTGGTGTACCCTCCGCGTACCTGAGTAACAATCCTCTGAGTTGGGGATACTTTTTTAATTACTCAAAGTTTCCACCCGTGGCGCGAGCGAAGTTTTTGGAGCACAGACATATGGTGCAGGTATGTGCACGCTGGTCACTTGATAGAACATTAGAGCTCCAGATGGCATTCTTTAATGGTGCAGGGTACGTGGTGTGGGAAAATGTATGGGGCATCTGGAACGCCATGACCGAACGTGAAGAGCAGATGACTATGAGAATGTTTACTATTCTACGCAAATTTGGAACGATTGTGTCGATTGGAGAGTGGACACCATACTACAATTGGGCGGGTGAAGATGTGTTTGTTAGTGCCTTTAATCTACCGAGAGATGAGTCGCTGTACACGATCATCTGCACAATGCAGTCAAACGTGAGCTACGATCTGCTACTTCCTTTTGACCAGTCTGATGATAACGTACGTGTGTACGACATCTATCATGGTGTAGAACTTCAAAAAGAGGTGGGAACTTCCACGAACGGCACGGTCGTCAAGATAATGCTCGAGCCTCGAGCGTTTGGCGCTGTCTATACCACAAGGTCTAATAGTGACGTATCTTCCTTTCTCAGCGAGATGCAAGCCCTGACGCTCAAGCCCCTGGCCGACTTTTCAATGATGAGAGGTTTGCTTCAACAAGAATTGATTCGAAGTACTAACACCTTTGATCTTGCGGATAAAATGGACTCTTCTGAGATGGTACATGTAACTGGAATGAAAAGCTGGTGGTTCAACGTCAGTGGCGTTCAGATTGAACCGGTTTCTACTTGGACGCCAGCTTTCGATCAATTCGGTACCGGTGTACAGTTTCCGTGGGAGACTCGCCCTTGGAACAATCACTCAACAAGGTTGTTGATTCAAGATTTTATAATTGACAAATATCCAGTGACCAATGCGCAATACCTGATCTTTCTGAAGGCCAGTGGATACATTCCAAAGTCTTTTGAAGGCTTCTTGTTGCACTGGGAGAACCGTCAAGGCCAAGTCCCAGCTTTGTGGAGCATTCCGACTGGTTTCGAGCAAACTCCTGTTGTTAATGTTGCGCTCGAAGATGCCAATGCTTATGCCAATTATTACGGCAAGCGCCTTCCGCACGACTGGGAATGGCAATACGTCGCTTCCAATGGGAATAACTACGATGCCTATCCGTGGGGAGCCGAACTGGACAAGACCAAGCTGCCGAAGGCATACCACGGCCAAGAGCTACCTCACCTGAGCCCTGTGGGATCATGTAAGAAATCCCGCTCGACAAAGTTTGAGGTGGAAGACATGATAGGCTACATTTGGCAGATGACGGATCAGTTTTGTGACTCGCACACGTGCGGCATTCTCCTTCGCGGAGGAAGCAGCTATTCGCCTATTGCAGCTACACTCGCCGACCCAAATTGGTATTTCCCACAAGCTCTGGACGCCCAACACCACAATCGCTTCCTCATGATAAGCGAAAGTTACGACCGCTCTCCCATGGTGGGCTTTCGCTGTGCTAAAAATGTATATCCTGACCGCGAGTTCGACCGTGCGCCTTAAAAATGTGAATTTAAAGAAGAAGGTCAATAAAAAGGACTAAATTCAATTTTTTACTTTTATCTAAGGAAGAATCTGCTATGCTATGACCATTAGTAGAACACGAATTTATTGTCGAGGTTCTGAAGTAACGAGAGGATGTTCGAGAATGTTTTTTGTGCTCTCATTGTACTTACTAAGTTTGGTGCATACAGTATGGTATGAATGCTCACTTAGCCGTTACTTTTCTCCCTCGCATTGACGATTTCGAACCTCTTGTCGATCCGTTGGTGCTCCAAAGGCCACATACAGAGAGTCGCAGAGCAAGTTACCGCATTTGAGCACGAAAAGACAGACAGCTGTCAACACAAGAGTTGACGCTCAGGCCATTTTAAGGTAAGACGCACATGATAGTGGTTAAACCGAAGTTTATGATAAGCACCCTAGTGCCTCTTCATACTTCTGGGCTATTTTTAGCTACGCAGATATGGCTACACTCTGAAAGACATCCATTTACTAATTACGTGATTCATCATGCAACATCAGCCACGACATTTCCTTGCTAAATCTTAACTGTGACAATAGAAACGCTACATTGCTCCAATCACAACCAAACGAGTTGAATAATATGGGCATGGCTTGCGAAGTGGAGAGCCGAGCGGTTACTGGCGAGCATGAGGCAACGAATAGCGATAGCATGTGGGGAAGTCAATCAGATGGAACGAGCGACCCAAAGCTTAATCCAGAAGAGACGGCCATTATCCTTACGAGTTTGAGCAAAGGATTTTCCGATGGCGTAGCTCCTTTGTCGGCAATTACCGACTTGGATGGAGACAACATGGGGGAGTCAGACTCATACGAGGCCATTTTCCAACACCGTCAAGGCTCTGTGTTAAGCGCCATTGGCAAAGTACATCGCGTGCAGCAAATCAATTTCGACGGTCCAAAAGGCAGTAAACTTGACTTCACGGACGATGCAGGTTTCAGTCATCGGTTTCGAAATGAGAGCAATCGGGTCAAAAGTCTGGTCACAAAGCATATCTCTATTGAGGAATTACGTGCGCACTTTGATCGACCCATTATTGACGTAGCGAAGGACTTTGGCATATGCATCACACTGATGAAGAAAATTTGTCGTCGCAATGGCATCAAAAGGTGGCCACATCGTCAAATTCGGTCGTTGTCTAAAAGCATCGCTTCTATGGAGGCAGCCATGCTCAGTGCTCACGGTAGTGAAAGGGAGAGATACCAAGACCAGATCGTCAACTTGAAAATGAAGCGCGAGTCTGTAATTGCGGATCCTAACAGGGACAACTCGATGCATCTCAAGACGTCGCCAACGTCTTCAATGCACAGTGAATCCTCGGACCATAGTGATGATTCTGTTTCATCATTACATAAACTGAAACTTCAAGCCAATCACAATGGGCGTGCTTCTTCGCAAACTTTTCAAGTACCATCTATTAAAGTAGAAATTTTGGCGACTCCAGGCACTTTGACCACAGGTCTCTCAAAGGGTGGGCGCTGGACAAGCGAAGAACACGCCGCCTTCCTGAAAGGTATCCGCTTGTTTGGGAAAGACTGGCGCCGCGTGGCGCAAGTCGTGATGACGCGTAGTGCAGTGCAAACGCGTACTCATGCTCAAAAATATTTATTGAAATTTGCTGGACGCTTACCTTTTGATCCCGATGAGATGCTCAAGGACCAATACTCGACATCAGTGCAGAATCAGCATGAAGCTGCTTCTCTTGCGTCCGTGCAGAGCCCAACAAGTGTGGCGTCAAGCAATCCTGCAATGATGCCAGCGGGTGACGATTGCACGAGCTCTGAAATGTGTGGCTTGGAGAAAGTGCAACCTCCAGCAAAACACGGGGAATCCATGGCAATGATTTTGAATGGTAGTCCTCACGTAGCTGCAGTAGCAGGATCCTGTAAGAATAAAGTTGGGACGTCCGCACTGCCACCACTACTACCAGCAATTACGATGGATGCGACGTTCCATCAGCACTCACAGCAGTTAACGGTGGGAACATCTAGTCAGCATTTTGTCCAGCGAGAGAATCTACAACAACAGCAGCATGTAGCGCCATAGAGAGATCCAAATAGACACTTTTTGAGAATGGCGTGATCGTTTTTGGACCAGTTTTGATTAGTCTGTCACTATGTTTACTTATGGCCGGGTACATAGCAATAATTGGTAAGTGCGTGTGGCTGGAGCCGCAGAGTTCTTGTTAGATGTAAAGAAGACGGACAAGTAGTTATCATTTTTCTATTTTCTTGCCTTCTTTCGCATTCCAATCTTACGCCTGAACGAGAAAAGAAAAAGCAGGAGCCTGAGAAACGCACGACAAAACTTGTCTACTGTTGCTTGGCCTCGACCTCCTTAACGAGCTTCGCAAGCTCCTCGGGATTGTACAGCATAAAGTACTTCTCAATTTCTGGCAAGTAATGCACCTTGCCCTTCTCCATGTTAAACCAATACACATACGACGAATCATTGTGCGAGACACCCACGGTGCGTACATTGTTAAAAGAGGGCACGAAGATTGGATCGTCCTTTGAATTGCCCTGTGTCTCATCCGACTCGAGCGGGTCGCGATTAAATTGTGTCACGCCGATTTCGGCGGCCTCGAGCTCCTGACGCTCTCGGCCCACGGCGTGCTCGAGATCATCGG
Source organism: Plasmopara muralis (assembly GCA_003676415.1). Taxonomy (NCBI): domain Eukaryota; phylum Oomycota; class Peronosporomycetes; order Peronosporales; family Peronosporaceae; genus Plasmopara; species Plasmopara muralis. Next base: position 159,774 of record RCHQ01000058.1, on the reverse strand, counting down.
GAATGCCGCCATGAGAGGCGAAACTGCGTACGGCTAGTCGGGCGGAAGAACGGGAGGGGGCAAAAGTACGCGTCGCGAGACTCATGCGTGTATACATTGCGTTTGTGAGGGGGCGGAGCTACGCTTGAGAAGAATTTTTGGTTTCCAAAATGTCGTTTTAGCAACCAGTTAAATGTAACGAGTGGATCCTACATATTACGATCGTTTTTAGTGAAGAAAAGGCTAATCAAGGCATCTATTTTTTCGATATTAGAGACAATCACATGAAGCCGAGCATTTTTAAGCTCTCGGTGCACGACAAACACTCAATCGGCATCTACATGTAGAAAGATTTAGAGGTACGACAAAAAAGAAAAAACGTTGGATTCAATTAAAGCTTAGGAAGCAGTCTATTGTTCGCCTCGATTGCTTAAGATGGATCACATACTTCCTTTATGCCTCCTCTTTGCAAGGTATTTTTGACCCCATCGCAACTCCTAAGTAGGTTTGTGCCAGTGTCTCTTGTACAACCATCCTCAAGCTTGATTTTCAGTCATTAAGGCTTCTATCCTAGAAAAATGTGACGGATGCGTAATTGCTGCCACCAGAAGTGTTGGCTCAGGCTGTTGTGTACATAGTTTGCATTTACTATAGCGAAGTATAGCATTGCAGAACTTTCTAAGCAACTTTTGTTTGAATTGTCTAATTAGGTGATATGCAAGATCTAACTTTACCTGAGATGTATCTTGCAAAGCTTGCAAGGCTGCAATCACACACAGTCCAGAGCAACAGATGGACTGTTCCAATAACCGCGGGGTTGCTGAGGGTGTTACTTTAAGCTCACCCTACTCTTGTATATTAAGTTGCGGTAATGCTCACAAAGCTGATTACGTAAAACAGGTGGATGGTGCCGCGTGAATATCTTCAGACGGCACACCAGGTATGTATCGATCAAACCAAGTACCATATGTGGTGCATACACTTCGCTTCTTAAGCTTCTCTATGTAGGCACCAGTTTCATGTCGGGGATTGTCTGCTTTAATGGCAGTAAAAGTTGATCGCGTCAAGCGAAGTTCAGCTTGGCACGGCTTCTGGCCAAGCTGAACTTCGCCTGACGCGATATTCAAATACGAAAATAACGGTTCTTGTGTGGTTCAACAATTCTTCCCTCCTTACCGGGTAACAGGCAGTTCAAACGAGAGAAAGGGTCTTTTATATATAATAAATGACCATGATGGTGAAGAAAAAAATAACACCTATCTAAGATAATGGCTCCACAGACGTTCTAAAGTCATAATTTAGCGAATAATGAATCTTTGAAGATCTGATATGCATTCCAGTCATATGATAGCACGATGTCTTAGCACGTCGTGCAATGTTGTCTCTTTCCTAGCAAGGTTTTTATTAAATGCTTGAGTCTTAACTAACGCTCTAACCCATTCTTACTTACTAAATACTGCCAATGTGCTCTTTGTTAAATGGCTGGTTATGAAGAAGATCTGGAACTATGCGAATAAATACTTGCAATGAGTAATGCCAGTCGTCGTGCTTGACACGATCACCCATCCACATGATCACAACTTATTAATCTATTTAAAAATGGGGTAGATTGCAGCTTTTTGTTGCGTGAAGCGTTGCTGTATAGCTGTTCAGACCAAGCAAAGTCACCTAAATCACGTCATGCAACATGATCAATGAAACTGTCAAGGTAGATTGATATTAACGTCCCAGTCATGATCGTTTTACCACGCAGTCAATGTTTGCAGACTTTACGGATCCTATCATCCGTAAAATGGCCCCACTGAGGGGATTCTCTAGTCACACCGAAAAATTAACTGATTAATTTAAAATTCACCTGTCGCCAATCGACCTCCGATATTACTTCCTATCCATGAAACAATCACTCATTTTCGTCAAGCTATTCGCTATTAATCGCCCCTCTCCTCCGTACTACCTTCTCTTTGCGAATGATTTTTCGCAAGCGGGCTTATAAGACTTTAAACAATGTTTGCCAAAGCCAACTAGCAAAGCGCTAGTCTTATTCGACACCATTGTGTCTTGAAGACCACTGTTTTGATACCTATTTTTTAGCAACCTTGCTGTCTATTTTCTGCTAGAGCTGAAATGTCGAACAACAGTCGACAAGTAGACGAAAAAGGCAATGCTTATGGACTCATAGTTGTCGGCACAACGCTTGCAGGCTCTGCAAAAGAGCTGACGAGTGAGCTGCGCTTCTGGTAACTCTTATGCTCCTCACGTACTTGTGTACATATGAGGCGAGAAAGGAAATTTTCATGGGCCTAAAGAACGGCATATTGTAGCATAGTGTGCCTCGAACGTTTGAAACAATTACTTGGCTGGATCTGTCGAATATATTTCTCAGTGTAGCAGACGGTTTGTCAACTCAAACCGACGCAACGACGATCGCTTTCGACGGGTTTCAACTCCAGCCCAGAATTTATATCTTGTGTACTTAGCAGCCGTCTTGCCATTCTTTGGGACAAGTTGAGGAATATACTGGGACGCATGGTTGAATTGACGATAAAGAGCTTGGAAATTAAAAGATGTTCCTAGCATTCATTAGTAAGAGTAATACCTTGTCATGATTCGTTCGTCGAATTTATCCCCATCTGGACTATAACGAGATGACTCACTTATAACCTTACTGATTAATTTGTGATAAAATGCAAGTTATGGCAAAGTTTAAAGCTTTAACGATTCTAATATTGTCTAGCAAAGCCACAACAGGAGGCTACTGAAGGCTTTCTCTCATGCTGTCAACAGTATAGCAGTGCTTATTCTTTCAGCACTTTCAATCGATGGGTCTGTCAGACGCTTTGCAAGACCTGCATATCTAGCACAAAACTTGTGTAAAAAGCGTCTAGACCTCACCACATCTAGAAAGCTTCTGCAATCGTGGCGTAGGTAAAAGCACAAAAAATATGCTTGGTTGATGTCTACTCGAACCTCATAGCTGCTTACTTAGCAGCCTAGGACTTTACACTAATCTACCGCAATGACACATTTGTCGGTGCCAAAAACAATATAGTCTAGGGGTACCCTGAAGGCTCTTGTAGGCGATGATTGGGCGGACGCCGAGAGGACGAATATCACATAAATCCAGCATTCCATCTGCTATGAGAATACCCGCAGTTGGGTTCATTTCCCAAGTTCATTCTCGAACTTGCCGCATGATTAGAAAGCGATGGCGCGAAAGCGATTTCAGCTCGTTGGCGCAGATGGCATAGCATTGACACTGGCGACCTTAATTGGCTCGGATATTGACGATGTCGATACGTTTCGAAAGGCATAAAAAATAAAAAAGAAGTCTAAAGACAGTGACCTCGCAGATACGGGTGCGTCCAAATACACCGTTTTCGAGAGCCGCGCGGCGTACAACGCGAAGCAGGCAATGAAAGAGTATGCGCCGATTGCGTCGATTGGTGGTTTGAAAAAAGATGCACTCACCGTGCAAGCACGTCGGCGCGCAGTCGCACAGAGCAAATTTGTGTAGCAGCTTCTTTGTGGCAGGTGGATGGTTCTGTAAAAAAATACTGTTGTGACAAAAGGGGTTCGCTCCAGAGTCGGTTAGCTAACGCAAATTTCGGCTTTTGTGTTCGGTAACAAGATGCTGCAATGGATGAAAACGCTCTATGTTATAAAGAGAAAACGGTGCGGATTCATGCACTTTTGAAGCAGGAAGGTGGATCATTTCGACTGTTTAGTGAAAGACATTGTTTCTGCAGAAGAGCCTGCATTGTACTTATCCAAAGCGAGCCGCTTACAGTAGGTTCTCCTATCTGTGGTACGGTGGTTTCCACAAGCGTTGCTCTAACGACTGGAGTGGCAACCGAATCGCGCCAAATCTTGTTCAAGGATTACTGTCTAATCGATTCGAAATTAACGCAAGAGTCACACTCATCTATTGCTCCAAGTGTCGTAATGTGTGGCCCAACGGATGACTTATTTAAATATTAACGCATTGAGGAGGCGAGTCTGTTTGGGTCAGTTGGCAGGGCTAGGAATGCACACATGATGTCCCATGCATGCGCTTCTCCGAAGCTACGGAAGTTATGTAAGGACAAGAACAATTGACTCGCACTTTCTTTCGATGTGCATATATTCTATGAAGCGTCCGTGCCTGCTATCAATATCAAGGCCATTTCTTTTGCTCCATTCGAGCAAGGAGCTGAGAACCGATACAAGGTCTCCTATACTGTCGTAGCTAGAGATCGGAGTATTTGTGCCGAATCACTTTCACAAACATCCACTTAATTGATCAGCTACTAGCACTGCCGTAATCATTTGTAAATGACACAATGACACAATGTCACATGTCACATCCAAATCACCCCTCCATACTCGATTGATATTAATACTATAAACTTAAACTTGGAGTGTCATTATGTCATAAGTATAGATTCGAGTAATATCCCACTACTTATACCGACTGTGATTGCATCCGAACAATGTGTTACTTGGAGTGTCGTCAGTGTGGCACTGGTGTTGACACCCGATTGCCACATTCAATGACAAAAGACGAGACTATAGAAATCCCTTACACATTGCAAGTGACTCTTTGCTCGCAGCGACACAAAAAATGCAATATATTTATCAGAGTTAGTAGAGCTAAATTCGCATACGTGTTAAACTAGCAGGTGAGTTGGTAATCGCGGACGTCTCACCATCTTCGAATTTTAATCCCCCTTAAAAAAGATGACGCAAAAAATGCAGTTACATGGCATTGCTTTTGCAGTCCAATATTCTCGCATGCGTTTTCTACCAAAATCTGCTTTTAAACTGCACACGGAACTAGCATCAGAGTCCCTTTAAATAGAAATATATTCTCTGAATATTACATCTCAATACCCGTGACAGTTAATACAAAGTACCGTTGGCAATAGTACAAACCTTGTTACTCTATAAACTAATACTGACAAAACCGCTTCTGCATGAAATTAATCGAACAATATAAACAAATGTTTGAGTATTCTGAAATCCAATCAACTCACTGGTTTTCGACTCGCAACTGCGCGAGTTTTGCGGTTAAAGTCTTTTAAAATAATTTTCAATTCGATTATTACTTTTGGTTTTGGTTAAGGAACTCAGTCAATTTGAATTGGCTGTGGCTTTTGTGCGTCAATATACTCGACATCCATTGCGTGGCTCTGTGTATATCATTGTGATAGAAAGAGCTTGAAAAACTCATCGACTCTTCCGTGCTGTGGATAGTAAAATCACAGGACGCAATACTGACCGCAGTGGCCAAAACGTGGATTTGAATCTCAACTTCGCGATAGGAGATTTTTTTTGTTATTACACGTGGCCTAGGCAAGCCGAGGGGGTCAAAGTAAGCCTTATGTTGTTTGATATAGCTAATCAATGCGTACCAGGTGTTACCATGTCCAGAAAACAATAATCTTTGGCTTTATTTGAATACTGCTCGAAGTCGATTCGATCCACTTTGACTCCAAGTGAGTTGGCTAGTTTCATGAACTGATCATTCGTCGAACTAGACAATTCAATAGTTCCTTTTTATATCAAGATGACGAGTATAACAAAATCACCATCAATATAATCATCTCACAGCCTCAGAACAGCTATTGAAACTGAAGACACTTTTATTTCATTGTTCTGATGCTGTCACATAAGGTGAGGCGGAATCAGTAGTGGGATATCACTCACATTATACTAATGACCCAATGACACTTCTAGTTCATGTTTATAATTGAGTGTGGAGGAATAGTAGGATGACATGGTGTCATCCGCTTTTCTCGCGTTGCTTTACAACTGATCTCAGCAGTAGTAATAGCTGATTAATGCAATGCACGATGTAATACATTCGTTGTGATACCCATTTTTATGATTTGAGTGGGCCATTAATCTTTTTGGACTGGACAAACTCATTGATTCGCACTTCTCGCTCACTACGTCCTTGAAACCATGAGCCAAAAGAGCTGAGCACCCTTGCGATAGTCCACTTCTCGCAATGTTGTCCAGAGACTCCTTTACATCATTCAAGCGATCTTTGATGGTTTTCTCGCGGTTTATCTCACCGCGAAGTGCATTGATCGTTTCCATATGGATACCATCCAAGCAATCCATCCTTGATAAGAAGTGCGGCATCAAAATCTCCAGCGTACGCTGAGCACGAAGACATGATGTGTCTTCTGTGAGTACTGATGGAGATGCCAGCTACCGGAGAAAAACCCAGTTGACGTCTAGGTACCGAGTCGATACCATGCCGACACAAGATCATAGCGTCCTCTGAGTTCATCTGGTCTTCCATTCCATAGAAAAATGGAAAATGATTTGGGCTTGGACGACTTTGAAATCGTGAAGTCTAGCTGAGAATTGCGAGCAACAACTGCAATACTTTCCTTCAACGCCAATGATTTTATGCTTCCCACAGTGTGTTGCTCGATTAGATTATGGTTCCATGTCACCGCTAGAGTCGGGCTGAATAATACACCTTTCCAAACAACCTCGTGATCGTTGTTTTCTCCGTCTTCGTCAACGATCACAAATACTGCCTTTTCGACTTGCTCTTGAAATAACGTGAATCGCTTTCTGCGCGCCGACGTACTCGCACAATGAGCACATCCTTCTTCAAACCATTAAACAACGCAATCGACATATCATCTTCCATTGCCTGCTTCGCATTAAACGCCGCCCGGTCCCCGTATACTACGAGGTCAGCCGCATCAACGCTCGCGGGACTGTTCGGACATTTGACCTTCACAGCATCTCGCAACGAATCCACATCTTCAACATCCACGACGACAGAAGTCACCGATGCCACCGCTTCCCACTTCCGCGCCATCGTTTTCTTCTCATGCGGCAATTTTGAGTATGAACTCGGGAAATGACCTCAATCTGAAAGCGGATCCGCTCATCGTCCGTTCAACCATCGCCTGGAAGAGTACCCCTAGATTCCCTCAGAGGCAGTGCTATATAGTACATTAGTATGTATATATAGTAGATGTACATAGTAGATGAAGACACTAAGGTGTCTAGGGGTACTCTCGAGCGATTTTAGGGCTAGGAGGGGCGGACGATCTACTCATGATTTGATTGTTTGGTCATTCATCATCCAACCCATTCCCGAGATGTGGGAAAGTAAACGGCGACGAGGCAATGAGCACCTCGTAATACACCGCACCAATGTCTGCAGTCCAGCGAGGTTACCAGTTAATGGAAGGAAATGTGACCGCACCACAACTGGAAAAAGCGATTGCAGAATTCGAGAGGAGGATCGAAGATGGTGAAGAAGACGTGGAAGTTGTCGTGACAACTCGTTTTCCAGTGGTGAAATAGCTCAAGAGTTCCAATAATCGTTTTCACTCAGTGTTTATCGAAGCTCGAAATTAGCAGATTTGGTGATCACGAAAGTGCAGGGGCGTGCGCATGAACGCGATGTGGCTAGAGTCATTGGACAACTGGACAACTACGCCGTCAATACTGGCGATATTTTGGCTGCAAGTGGTGGAAAATCGGATATGCGATTTCCCACTACAGGGCGACGTGTCATTCGACGCCCCGATATAGCTCTTGGACCACACTTCTCCTCAGCTGGCGACGATCCCATTGCTCCACGGCTAATTGTCGAGGTGGAATGTTCGAACCGAAGCATTCCCAGCTTAATGCTGTGCTTCTTTTCAAGTTTTTTGGCCGCCGTGTGAATGGAACGTTTGCTTGCGTTGCCATTCTTTATCGACGGGCAAGAAGGCTAAAAATCAAGTGGATTTTGGAAGTGCTCCGCTTGTCACTCGTACATTGAATACACTCGATGCCTTCCGTCAGCGTCGCAATTGCCTCTGGTGCCAATGCCTGTCCCACTGCTAACTCCTTGGATCGCTGGAAATAATCCGTTCGTGCAAATTCCTGCAGCTGATGTGCACTGATGTCCAGAACCAATCGGCTTGCTGTTGCACCACGAGGAGGCTTTCCAGACAATTTCATTGACGTTTGGTCCATTTTCACACTCGTGGTTTGGATGGAATTCCATCAATAACATTTATTTTATTTTTACAGTACCAATAATATCACCTTTACTTCATCATCAGTGAAACGATCAAATCATGAGCGGATCGTCCGCCCAGCCTAGCCCTGAAAAGGGCTCGAGAGTACCTCTAGACACCCTTACAGCGTGATGTACTGTATAGTACATCTATATAGTACGTATGGGACCTGAAAACAAAAGTTGAGTCGGAAATTAGTATCCTCCAACCATATTTTTGCTATTTTTGCAATCACCCAATCATTATTGCATGAATGGAGGTAACTTTTAAGAGGAAGAGCAAGCGCTCGAAGGCTGGCCGGAAACGTTCCGTCAAGTCTTTCGATGTTACTACCGCTAATTCCGATGAAGATGCACGCGAATGTGCTGAAATTGATAAAATTCAGCGCTCCATCCAAGAAGTCCGCGAGGATCAGCGACTGCGAGACCAGGTCTTGAGAGAAGAGCTTGCCACACCCAAGCCGGAGACAGCCACAAACACACAGAAGAAGGCAAAAATGTCAACTGACATGAGCCAGTATGGTTTATATGATTCTAAAAAAGACGGCTCTACCAGCCAGAAATTGTTGACGCTGCTAGATGGGCAATTTACGGGTCAGAGCACCACAACCGACAAGGACCAACACGAGGAGCTCATGAACAAGTTTATAGAAGAGAGACTGCAGAGAAAGAAAAAGGCTGACACAAGTTATAATGTTGGAAGGGCAGACGATGCAGTTGTAGCTCTCAGGACTGCAGAGGATAAGTTATTTGAGTTGCCGGAGCATTTAAAGCCCCATCTACCGAGCAGCAAGAGTTACGACGACGCAGCAGAAGGAGGCATGCTAATGGGGAATGCAGGCATTGCTGAGGTTGAACTTCCAGCTTCGAACACGAAGGAGACAGAGGCAATGGTAAGAAGAGCGTTGGAATTGAAAAAGTCAGAGTCTTTGGCTGAGTTGAATCCGATCGGAGGACTCGCGAGCTCAGTCGTACCGGGAAATTTTAGCACCGACTTCAATCGCCACAAAACAGATTATGTCGCGGGACTAAAAAATTTAAATAGAGGCAAGGATAATAGAGCTGAAGATGAAAGGCGGCGTGGGTTTTAATGGCTGTGTAGATGAGCAACGCACGAGGGGGCTTTACCCGGTGGGTCGGTGCATTTGAAAAACTAAGCAGTTTCTTAGTAAAAAAAGCAGCTGGGTAATTATTATGAATGCTTGCGCTATCTCTAGCTTTTTGAAATTTAAAAGTCGCAAACTGCGGCATTTGAAGTAAGAATATATTGTAATCCTTGCTTTAATGACATCGCCAATATTCGCTATACACTGAATATAGTGTCTGACGCCACGTCACGACGAGCAAGCCCATCGATTAGAATCAACATGAGCTGGCTGTGGGGTAATGAGACTGCAGAGCAGGCGCAGTTTGTGGTGAGTGCGTTACAGAGTGAGCTGGACGAGCGCGAGAGAAAAGTAAAGGCCTTGGAGGCAGCACTTAGGCGCGAGCAGCACGATATGACGTCGCTGCTAGAGGATGAGGTCAAGGATCTGGAAGCGCGACGAAAAGTGATTGAGAAAGAGCTCGCAAGTGTGGATACGCTGATCAAAGAAAAGCAGAAGCTTATTTTGAAAAGTAAAAGTGACAAAAAGAAGACAAAGAGCACCAAAAGCAAGACAGTTTCCTCGCCTAAAGCAATGACAGTCAGAGACCAAGTAAACATTCAGAGCCAATTAAAGCAGAACGGTAGCGACACGGTGCAGTCTTCAATGGCTGACAATAATCAATCGACAAAGGTAGCAAGGTAGGTACATGAGACGAATTGCAACAGACAGCAGAGTAATTCATGTTGTTTTGGTGCTAGTCCTGATGCAGAGAAAGCGAGTGGTGTGTTGCCAATGGACAAGAATTTAAAGATGGTGGCAAAAGAAGAGCCTAATGTGGCTTTCATTATACAGCGTAGCAATGTGAGTGATGGTGTATGAATTGCTTTAAATTGCTTTAAATTGCTTATGGTGTTTGTGTCGGCTGTAGAACTCAAATACGGTCGTGTATGCTGGATGCAAGTCATCCGATGGCAAGTCGCTTGACGCGACCTCACCAATTAAAGTGTACTGGATCATGTACGAAAAGGACGGCAATCCGCGTGAAGACCTCAATATGATTGAGCGAAACACGGCGTATGGTGTGACATCCAAGCCATCCGATGTGCCGGGCGAACACGTGTTGGAAATTGCGTCGCTGCATGATCGCGATTGTATACTTCGCTTGGACCAGCACGGCAATGTAGTGGCATTGAGTACGGTCAATGGCAAGAAACACATGCTGTTGCGGCGTGTGTTTGTACAGATGACCTCAAGTTGGGGCATCCCAACAGTAGACTTTGTTGAAATTTTTGGGGTAGATCCAAAAACCTTCGAGCCAGTATATGAAAAGAAAATCATCAAGAGATAAAGGAGCTCAATATTTCAAGCCGCAATTATATAGTGTATTATGACCATAGTGTAACGGCGGCATCTAGAAAGCACGGCGCATCATCACGAGGGCCGCAGCACCAAGTGTAGCCCCCAGTATGCCACGCAAAAGGTCTTCAGGTAAACCGTGGGTAATGTACTTAGAGGTAACATAAGCTCCAGCAGCCATCGAGCCTCCAATTCGAGCTGCACTGGGTAAGTGAATAGTCTTGGCGCGCAAATTAAAAATGGTCGACGACGCAGCCGTGGGAACTACAGAGAGCAGTGAAGTGCCGATAATGGTAGCTTGTGGCATGTCACTTGCAGCTGTGATATAAGACGTGATGAGGATCCCTCCTCCAAGGCCACAGAGTCCCGATATAAAGCCAGCAGCAGCGCCAGCGACGACGTACTTGGTGTTTATTATGGCAAATCTCGTTAAATTTGCGTTAACGCGCTCCATGTATTCCGCCGAGACTGCAGCAGAGATTGCAGCAATTGACGCACGCTCGTCACCGTCGCTACTGATTTTGTACGCTCTCATCAGGTCCTTTTGCTGAGGTACAAAGAATTGAAGATCCAGCGGATCTTGACTGTCACTCCATTTTGGCATATACCGGCTATTCTTGAGGAAAAAGAGAGGCGAGCTCAGAAGCATGGCTGATCCCACCACGAACGATAGGGTTTTGCTCGAAAGATGATGAGCAGTTCGTACGCCGTACTTCGTCGCAATGATAGCTGGGATGGTTGTGGCTAAAGCTAATGGCACATTACATGCTCCTGCCTCGAAGTAATTCCACGCACCCACAGAGGCGGCAATTGCCACAGCACCTAGCGACGTTCCGTTAATGGTTTGCTGCGACAGAGACGTGAACTTGGCCATTGCCTACAGATGACAATGAGAACCGAGTCAGGGTGGCAATTATACAGTTCAGCCTGGTGGTAGTGCCCACGGGAATGAGAATGATGCCTCCACCAACGCCCGTGAGCGCGGATACTACACCAGCCACGCCACCTATAAGAGCAAGCTCGATATGAGAAAAGGATTCCAGGCCCGAGATTGCTCGTATTGTCGTACCAAATGCTACACCAACGCCGAGTGGAATTGCAGTGCCTACACTTTGCCCTTTAGATGCTGAGCAGAGAACACGGCGGCCATGCAGGCTGGTATAGGCACTACTGCGGCGGAGTGAGCTGGCGAGCATCTTAAATATAATAAAATCACAAAAGTGCAAAAAGCCGTGTTATATGCAGGTAAGTTGTCTCGGATGATATATACTTTAGAAGGCGCTACTCTCACCATCACGCTGATTGGCAATAATCCAAATATGTTATCGAGACGACTGACCAAGAAGGCGTCGAGGATGGCAAAAGCTTTGGCCAAGACAGTACTTTCGCAGCAGCCTCCAGCCCACGATTCAGCAGAGGATACAACCATGGATCCATGGGGCCACTTTAAGGCTTTTCAAAGCATGGAAGACTACATGGACGTCACGCTTAGCCAATACAAGAAACGAGATGGGGATAGCGGAGACAGTACTGAGAAGCCTTAAAAGTCTACTAAAATATTTTTTATATGGATTGCTAGCTTGACCTACTTTTGAACAAAAAACCTCGTTTTAATACCACTTAAATGAGCATAACCATCGGATCACCCCCATCCTGGATGTACATGACCTTGTTCTGCTCCTCGAGATCCACCAGAACATGTTCTAATTCAGCAAGCGGTACTGTGTCGCCTTTAGAGCGACCGTCGTTCAGTCGTGACAAAATGTCCGTCAGCTTTATGCTATCATTTTTATCGTCCATACTCATGTCGCTGCCCATTTCCGACAACACACTCAAGACATCGTCCGCTAGAGTAGCAGTGCTGAAAAATTTACACTACAGATAAGTGCACACACCCAATACCAAGCCAATAATCAACGGCATACCTCCACGACCCACGGTCCCGTTTTCTTGACTTGTCCACGGGCTGTTCCGGTGACACAGGTTTTCCGATCTCCAGCTCTGCCATAGCCTTCTGAGTGCTTATTTCTGGCATTTCAGGAGTGTGCTCCGGCCTTAATGGTGCAATGACCGAGTGGGGCTCGGACGCTTCATGGTACAGGGCAAAGCTAATGAGCGACATGGCCTTTTCTGCGTCCACGGCTTCGATTGTCTTGCTCAATCGGGCTTTGGCGTGTGCAGAAGCAAGACGAATTAACGTTTCCAGACTACGCGCCGTCACGGGCAATGTCCGTGCATTTTGCTGCGATCGAAGCTCTGCGTATCCTTCAGATATTAACTCAATCGCACCATCAGTCAGCACGGGTTGATAACGCGTCTTGGCGTAATAAATGTACTTTTTAAGAAAATCAAGCGTAAGGACGCCATTACCGGTCCCGGCGTATGACGTAGCCTCATGATACCCACCGTGAAGCAGTGGATCAAATTTTTGAAAAATGGATGTTTTCGACTCGTCGATTCGGTCTCCAGACGCCTCGTTGAGCAGTGCCATATGATCTGTAGAGCTCACCTCGAAAGAGAGGGGCACACCCTCTTGACCCGGACGAGTATATCGGTGCATACGTAGAACGTGATCGGAAATGTTACGGTCAACATCACGGTCGAGCCGGTCAAGCACCACGAACAGCAAATCGAAACGCGACAGAAGTGAGTCTGGCAGTCCAATGTTTTCCTGCGGCTTCCTATTCTTGTTGTACTGACCATACACGGGATTAGCAGCAGCAAGTACACTGCAACGTGCGTTTAATGTAGCGTGAATGCCCGCCTTAGCTATCGTGACTGTCTGTTGCTCCATAACTTCGTGAATTGCCACACGGTCCACTTCACTGCAATGCAAAATCATGAAAGCTACAAATCGACCGCGCGATAACAAGCACATCAACTTTACCTCATTTTGTCAAACTCGTCAATGCACACAATGCCTCGGTCAGCTAAGACCATAGCACCAGCTTCCAGGCGACGTTCTTTTGTGTCGGGATCAGTCGTAACAGCAGCTGTAAGTCCAACACCAGAGGACCCGCGACCGGTCGTATTGACAGCCAGAGGCGCAATTGTTCTTACAAAACGCAGCAGCTGGGACTTGGCCGTTGATGGATCACCCACCATTAAAATCTGACCATAAAGCAACCAGAAGAATTAGCGCCAAAGCCTGAAAACCTTTGTCGATATGTACCAAATAGACTTACATTCACATCACCACGAAGATGTGTGCCATTCTCGAGATTTTTCTCCACACCGCCGAGCAATTGAAGCAGTAGTGCTTGCTTGATCTCAGCGTGGCCATAGATCGACGGTGCAATCGAGCGCGACAGCATGTCAAAAGCGTCTTCACGCTTGGCAAACTCACGGACGTTTACGAGGTCTGCAGACGTCATAACAATGCCATTTACTTCTTTACCCAAGAGCTGAATGTTATTTGCAATGAGCACAGTCCGAAAGACCGCTGTAGACGCAGCCGTGTTGTTTCCTCCAAGCGGACGGTAGATACCAACGACTCGAACACGGTCTCCCGGTTTACACTTGTCTACGATATCATTCTCAACGATAACTTCACACGAGCGTGGAAGCTGTCCTAAAGGTGCTGTTTCGGGCGTTTCTTGCATACTGACCATCTGATAGTCTTTATACTGTGATAGACCAAATTCTGTCTCGAGTAAATTGCCATTTTCATCCTTTGTTGGGTAAACGCTCGATGTCGGAGCTCCTGTAAGCGACGTATTGTCCCTGTATTCTCTCGATAAAATTGTATTGGTCTCTTTACAATAGTGCACAGACCGCACAACTTTTGGCCGCACAGCAGAGCATTTCGTCACAATGCCGTGGACACATACCATTTGGGTAAGGTATGAAGCCAAGAGTCCTCGGGGATTTACGTTGTGGTGGCCAAAATCGCCCTCAAAACCTACATAAAATTGCATGTCCTTGGTCGTCTCCGTCTCCTTACCACCGTATAGACTGTCAATGTTAAAGACCCTCTCCTTGACGGCTTCCTCAAAAGGCGGTACGAACTCAGCGGGGTGGCGCAGTAAACGGCTTACAATATTGTCCTGACTCCCTATCGCTGGATCTTTGAATGAAGCATCATACTCACGAAGATCGTTTAGATCTACAACGAGTCGCGTACTCTTTTGATGCATCATACTGCGCAGCTTTTCCGAGTAATTTCCATATCCTCCCTGTGTTAACGTCAATATGAGGCCGTGAATTGACCACAAAATCCAGTAATTAGCGGTAAACGCACGTCATTTTCTAAGAACTCTTGAAAGTATTGTTTATGGCGGCGATAAGCTTCGTCCAGCGCGTCCTGCTGCAAGTCCATAGCGTCCCTTGAACCGCGCGCGCAAATTAAGTTAACTTTTCCCTTGTTCAAATTAAAAGGCGGTGAAACGAGGGAATCAAAAGAATGACCGTACACGTTGCTCACGGATTGGTCAGCATTTTGAATTTAAATATACTTTGACGTGCAAAAGCCTACATCAAGTTGCACACCTCAGAGGTGACCCGCATTGCGTGCTTCTTGACGAGCAAGTAATTGTGTGGCCGCTCCCCTTCCAAGGCCTCTTTCTTACACTTCAAGTCAGCAATTTGTGTACACAATTGACGTCGCTCTTCGTCTCGAAGTTGTGCCATGCGTTTCAATTCACTGTTGATCTCAATCAGCTTTGAAACTTCTGCGTGATGCTCCTTGACTGTGTTGCAGATCCAGAGCACCATCTTTGTGTTGCTACGTAGTTCTTCAGGAATATCATTTAGACCTTTGTTGCCCTCGCAGTCTACTTGCTCCAATAACGGGCAATCACATAATGTGTGTGGCAGTTGCGTAAGCTTGTTGTAACCGACATTGAGTACGCGCAGACGTTGCAGTCGTCCCAGCTCGGGCGGTATCATAGTAAGATGATTGAAAGCCACATTGAGATCCTCAAGTCGCTCGCAATATTGTAGCTCGCTTGGTAACTCTTTTAGGCGGTTGCGGTGTAAATCCAACTTGCGCAAGTTCACACAGCGAGCAATCTGTACTGGAATTATTTCAATGCGGTTGTTGGCTAGTAAAAGTTCACGAAGTAGCTTTAAATTGCCGACCGATTCAGATATCTGGACGAGCTGGTTGTGCGATACATTGAGCACTAGCAATGCGTCTGCGTATGTCCACACAATATCATCAAGCGTTACCCAATGGTTATTCTGCAAATTTAAAACACCATTTTCGTCGGCTATGAGTGAAGCATCAAAAAGATCGTCATAATCCATCAGTCGCTATTGAAGCGCACTCGGATGTCCTCTTTTAGCAAGCCCAGAAATAAAAAGACGTTTCAAATCTTATAACAGCATTGGTATCTTTGATGTGCGCAATTCTGCGTAGGTCTTTAACTAGCACTATTTTACAATAAACTTAAATGAGCAGCTCGAAGTCAATGTTAGACGTGTTCTCACAATATGCAGCGAATACCGATTGTCACTGTAAAACTCCGTCGCTTGGCAAGGTACCGCGACTATAAGAGTCTCCCCGAAAACCAGCTAGATTAACAATTTCCAAAGGATTCGATCGCGCAGTCGCATGGCGTGCTGTGATCCCTTAAATAGCATAAAGAAAATTGCTCGACCATCTGTGTCAACTGAAATAAACAATTTTTATAACATAAAGCATAAGTAGACAGTTTCGTATCAACGGCACTCGCGATGAAGCTGATTTTTGGTGCTGTTTGCAGATGCACGTTGTGGATTTATAGCTCGGCCAAACCGTTCAAATTCATGCTATCTCTCACTCATCAAGCTCTCATTTAAGCATTTACCACTCAGAACGCAACACTTTTCAACATTTTGGCTGTGTTCAAAGCTCCGATGTTCGCAAACTTGTTGCGCTCGCGTCTGACGACCGCGGTGTTGTCTTGCGTTGCACTCTTTGTATCATCAGTTGTTGCCGAAGACCTGTGCTCTGTTGCTCCGTATTCGTATACAGAGGCCATGTCAACTTATCCTGAGCTGTCAACCGCATTGAAGACGGTGAGGAAGTACGCCATTGCTTCGTGGTATACAGATCGATCGTCGAAAGAAGAACGAGCTAGTTTAATTTCTCGGATGCTAAGCCAATGTCCAGCGGACACTCGCCTCAGTGTTGTCGTGTATGGCATTCCTCAAAAAGATTGCTCCGGAGGATATTCGACGGCTGGAAGTGTGTCAAGCACAAGTAGCTATATAGCGTTTTTAAAAGAGCTCACGGATGCTATTGGTACTCGCAAGGTACTTTACGTCGTCGAGCCTGATGCGGTTGGCCTCTTAACTCAAGACAATGGTTGCGGTGTATCTGCCGGGTACCTTGTAAACCTAAAGGTTGCGGTCTCAGCGTTGTCTGTCAACCCCAACGCAGACTTATATCTTGATGTCGGGTATTGGATGCTGGCGTATACTAATCTTGCATCAAAAGTTGCCACTGCTATGAAAGACATTGGAAAGTCTGGACGTGTGAAGGGGATCACTATTAACACGTCTAATTATCGCTCGAACGACGAGTGCGCTAAATATTGTACCAATTTTCAAACTGCTGTGGGGTCTACTGAAATGTCCTGCATCGTAGATACGAGCCGCAATTACAATGGGTCGCCCACAACTGATTGGTGTAACATTCCAACTGCTGGCGTTGGCAAGCCTCCGACGTCGAGCACAGAATACACAAATTTGGACTACTTTATGTGGATCAAACCACCTGGTGAAAGCGATGGGTATTGCTGGGGTGGACAGTCGGCCGGCTCATTCTTTTATGGAGGATTTAAGCTTCTTTGGGATCAAGGCTACTTTGTAAAAGAGCTGGGTATGCCAAAAATTGGTGAGACTGTTGGCACTGGCAGTGTTACTGTTACTGCTGCACCAGTTCCCTTAGCAACACCTGCACCAATTCAGTACACTATAGCTCCAGCTACTACTGCTCCGATCACAACTGCCCCAACTTGGTCAAATGCACCCGCATTCTGTCGAGTAAGAAAGCAGTTTTTGCAGTAAACACCCCAGCAAGTGATGTTCATCATTTTAAATAAAGTCAACGGCAATATACTAACCAATGATTGAAACTTTGAAACTCGTAAAGTCGTTATAGCACAGCGGATCTTACGTCTATGCCCAAGTAACTTTGTCCTCAATGGGTTTGCGAAATCCCTTAGGGACCTTGGCATCCTCGTTTGGCATACCAACGTATAAGAGACCAAGGCACTTATCGTTCTCGCCAAGCTTTAGGTGATCCTTCATTTCTTGCGTCAAAGTAATCGGCGGGCCTGAGCTCCAGTACGCACCTACACCATGGGCCGTGGCTACCAAATGCATGTTTTGCACGGCGCACGCCACTGCGCACATTTCTTCCCACTCTGGGATCTTCCCACTCTTCTGGCGCTTCATGCAGATAGCGATGACGTGCGATGACGCCTGGCAATTGAATATCATCTTGTTGTATTTCGACTCAAGAAATTTCTTTGCCGGTACGTTCGTTTTGTACCAATTAGCCATCAATTGGCCAAGCTCTAAACGCTTCTCGGGGGTGTCAAACACTGTAAAGCGCCAGGGCTCTGTCTTGCCGTGTGTAGGCGCCCAATTGGCTGCAGTGAGCATTCTATCTAGTGCTTCACGAGGCACCTTCTTGTTGGTGTCGTAATCGGGTGGAAAGATGCTGCGGCGTATGGCGATGAGCTCCTCAGCAACCCAGAGCTTGTTGCCATTGGCATCGTGCGCAGTCGTCTCGGTCACGGTCTTTACTGTCTGCTTGCCTTTGGAAATATCTGCACGAAGCTTTAACACATACAGCGCCAGACTCACGCTCGCAGCAATAGACAAGACGGCCACGGTAGTCGAAGTCTCGCGCATAATGTACCGTTAAGTATGTGAATCGTGTTTTCTTAGTCAAAACGTCAATCATCCAATCAAGACTCGATATCTGAAGTCTACCATGCTCATTGCCCACCTCAAGACAGCACTACGTCACCTACCTCGTGCTCTCTCTTCTGCGCAAGCAAGGGTCCTACTACCAGCTGCTTATACTCAGTGGCCCAAAGATCGAAGCTCCTCGTCTTTGTGGAAGCTTGGAGCGATCGGAGCGTCAGCTGTGGGTCTGACACTACGCAGTACTCTATGCGAACAGCGAGTCGAGGACGACGAGGACTCGGTCATCCCTGGTGTAGTGCGTTCCGATTTACCGACATTTTCATTGGACGAGGTGCAAAAGCACTCGGGGGACACTAAGAAAGGGACGTGGGTTGTCTACAAACACGGCATTTACGACATTTCGAAGTTTATCGCGTCGCATCCTGGTGGGACGAAAATCCTGCTGGCTGCTGGCCGCTCTGTTGAGCCATTCTGGCAGTTGTATGCTGCCCATAACCATGCAGACGTGCACAAAATCCTGGAAACACTGAGAATAGGCAACTTAAGAGAAGAAGACGTGGAGATGTTGGAACAGTTGAGAAAGGAGAAATACGGCGAAGGTCCATACAGTCGAGATCCGGTCCGTCATCCAGCGCTTAAGGTGAATTCAAGTATGCCATTTAATGCAGAACCGCCACCAGAGCTGCTGATGCAGTCCTTCATCACGCCCAACGATCTCTTTTTTGTGCGCAACCATTTACCAGTGCCGGAAGTAGATCTGGAGACTTTTACTCTTAAGATTTCAGGGCCGGGGATGAAAATGGTAGAATTTACGTTGGATGACTTGAAGAACAAGTTTCAGCACCATACAGTGACCACAACAATTCAATGTGCAGGCAATCGACGTGCCGAAATGTCGGGAGTGAAGCAGGTGAATGGCTTGAGCTGGGATACGACAGCGTTATCGACGGCCAAGTGGACGGGCGTGCTGCTTAGTGACGTACTTGCAAGCATTGGTATCACAGACGAGGATTCGCGACGTGGCGAGTATGAGGTTGAGGCAGGGGACGACATGGAACTGAGTGACGATTGCAACACTGTCATCCAGCACGTTCAGTTTGAAGGGTTGGACGCTGACACGGAAGGCAACACGTACGGTGCATCAATACCTGTTGCAACAGCATTAGACCCGAGAAAGGATGTTTTGCTTGCGTTTGAAATGAATGGAGAGTCAATTCCACGTGACCACGGCTATCCCTTGCGTGCCATTGTGCCAGGAACCGTAGGCGCGCGTAACGTTAAATTTCTGCACCGTATTGTGCTTTCGAGTGATGAAAGTCCGAGTTTTTGGCAACAGCGCGACTATAAGGGATTCCCGCCTAATGTTGACTACACGAGGGATGACTACTGGAAGTTTGCTGGTGATTCTATTCAAGAATTACCAGTCCAGTCTGCAATCACAGAGCCAAAGAACGGATCTGTTCTCGTGGTAAACGATGCTTCGGATAGCTCAATTGTGACTGTCAAAGGCTACGCTTGGAGTGGTGGTGGTCGCAATATCATTCGTGTGGATATTTCAGTTGATGGTGGTAAGACGTGGACACCTGCTGAGCTGAACGAAATCGGCAAACGTCAAAGGTACAATCGTGCATGGGCTTGGACGCCTTGGGAGCTTGATGTTGAGGTACCACCAAGTACTACGAACTTGGAAATTATGTGCAAGGCGGTTGATGTTTCCTACAATGTTCAACCGGACACCATCGCTCCTATCTGGAACATGCGTGGTGTGCTAAACAACGCTTGGCATCGAGTGCACGTTGCGGTGGAGCAATCCGATGAGGAAAGTGAGAATTAGTTTGGTGCAAGTTGCTATTTAAATGTAATTAATATTTAGCTACTAGCGATTTCTATTTGTTTATACTCTTGCGAACTTTACTATTCAGAAATAGGAAAAAATGTAAAACCGAGAAAGTGATGTAAAAATTTTTTGGATAGAATATAGCCTACAATCATAGCTTGAGATCACCTTAAGCTTCGTTTGAGCAAGCTCTGCCTAATATCGCGCACTCTGCGATGTATACATCCAGCCTCGCAAGCCGTTGACACCAGTTTAAGGTACCAGAAACAAGAGGTTGAAGTTAAAGTCGGCGACCTTGGTATCTTTCACAGGTGGGTTCGATGACCAAAGCCATCAGAAGAGGGGGTAATGGGCATTTCAACTCGCCTACCAGCGGGTACCGGCAAAAGTCGCCGTCCTGCTAGGTTCACCCACTTTCTGGACAAGAGTCGTTAAAAAAAAAATGATCATTCGTCTGGCCAATGCGGGCAATAGCGCCAAGCAGTACGTACGCGCCTCGCTTGGGTACTTTGAAAGCCTAAAACTCCGGTTTACGTGGTGTAACAAGAATATCATTAATGGTCCCTTTACATAGAAGTACAACTTAAGCAGAAGTCGGCCTTTATTAGACAATGGATAGTGAAAAAGCACCTTAATCTCTACCGTGAGAATCCTCATATTCGGTATTGCGCTCAAAACTCTAATCTACGTCTACATTTGAGTCGATCTACGACGGAGGGCTAGCATGGCGGTCACGCGACCCCGCTAGCCACACGAGGTATAAAAGGCGCTTAAAATGTCGCGTGATGTACAGTAAGAAGCTGGTTTTGCGGATTAGCATTTTCGAGAGAGGCCGAGACGACGGCAAATGACTGCGTTCGTCAAAACACGAAGATTAGAGCTGGCTATACCAGTAAAAGTAGCATGTCTTTGAGGTGTTGAAGAAGGGGGCCGTTTGCGTGTGCGTGTGTAAGGTTCTGGACCAAATTATTCTTTTCTGCGGTAGTCTTTATGGTTAGGTCGTTCGCTATTTGCGCAGCTGCAACATTCGGAACCTGTGTAAGGTGCTAGGACTTGCGTCGTCCGACGGGTGCGACCGTAGTGAAAAAGATATGGCTAGTATCTAAGCAATTTACATGACCTTTTGATTCTCTGCATAAAGCGAAAGCGATTCAAGTTAATAGGCAAAAAGCCCTTGTTGCCAATGTTTGCATTTCATCTTCTAATAGAAGTGATCGTATGACTCATAGGTTGCATTTTCTACGATGGATTTATTTGCCGTGGCTGATAGCTCACGACGCGCTCCTGACCTCCGCCATTAGAATTAATTGAGAAAAGCCATGACAAAGTCTCTTTCGTCACTCTATCTGTAATATCATCGATACATGCGCCAAACATATCTTTCCGCATTAAATGCCACTTGGTGCTCACCACACCACGACCAAGAGGCAATAGCAGAGACGACGGCTGGGTAATTCAGCGCAGCTCTATGTGCATTTGTGCAGTTGATTTGCCAGCACAAGCCACTGACGCAATTTAGCTGGTGTCGGCCATGCTTGATTTTTTTTTACCTCATCCAGATCAGTACGAAGGCTCACTCATTAACCCAGTACCAAAATGTTTGATGCGCAAATAATGTACTTTTCGACCTTATGGATTCTCGAGTAAATCGCAGACAATCAATATAAAATATCAAGCTGAATCTCGATTTCAGAGCTGGTCAGTTAGCGGCGGAATTAGTCCTTGACAAGCATCTCATTTTTTTAGTACGTTCTTGAATACCTTAAATATCCGCGCACCTTCCAAGAGCGATATGTACCAAGTTGTATACACACTCTGAACTTTATGTAGAAAAGTGTGAGTTGTTCCAGTCTCATCCAATTAGAAGCAAACCATATATCTACTCATGGCGCTACAACGGCGACTGCCGTCGATAAGTTAATTTCTCTATCTTATGCATCGTTGGAAGCAATAAGAAGTCCAGTAAAAGTCATTACTCTCGCGTCTTCCTCGTATGCAGCCGACTTATATCTAAGTGAGCGGTCGAATAATCACCTCAACAAGATTGTCTTTGGAGACTGGACGCCGTACATTTTAAAGCCAGTCATTCCAATCGACGTCTTCTGTTCGACGGCAAATTAAGAAAGCTTCGTAGCAGCCGATTCGTCTTGCATGATAGTTTCGCGATACAGTTGCCGAGGTCTGACCTGCGCAAAAGGCTCTATTAGATGCTCCCATTGCCTCAATTGATTTATATCGGGCAATCATGAGTTCTACGCAAAATCATATCAGCAAGCCTATAAAACCAGTCTTAAAGATCATACTTGGCGAATTACAACAATCATCTAGGCCTTCGATGTGACTATTGAGGCGTGTTGATTGCCATCGATAACGACGCATCACTTAAGTAGGCCAAGCAGAGCTTTATTACTCTATCAATACAGAGCTTGGCCGGTGCATAGCTGTAATTATTATCGTAACGTCATGAGCATAGTGACTCCGTTCAGCAGTCCTTTGCTATTAGTATTTATCTACCATAACCACTTGAATGTACGTGGATCCAATAATATCATAATATAGAAGATCAGTTGTTGTGCCATACACGAAGCAAGCACTAGCTGAAGATATCTTTCGATGCTTGTCACTACATTTTTGATAGGCTCTCTCCACAATAATCCGAAACTACCTGGGAGCTTCTACCGAATACCATATTAAATGATTAATTCAAAGCACAGGTACACCCCATGATTTTTTTTCATGATTCTACCATAAAACGATGAGATGGTCTCATCATGCGCATGGACGCTCAGGCAAACAATTGTTTATATCTCTCTAATTGATCTTGGTATTTATATGCTCGACAAGATGAGAGTCTAAAAGCACAGCTTTGAAATTGAAAATAAAAAAAGCTTGCCAATGAAAAACTGTTTCACAGTTTTTAATGGCAAGCGCTTTTATATAGCAAGCGGCATGAAGGTTGAGTATCTTGTAAATGTATGTATGAGCTTTTTTAATCTTTACTGCTCTTGATCAACAAAGCTCGAAACTTACATTCGATGTAATGGGAGGTAATGCAAATCTTCAAGCCATATCGAAACCTCCAGTCCGTTTGGCTGGTGCTGGCGCCGTTAGTGCTGGCTCGCCATTTTACGTCACTCATTATCTAACATGCATTAAGTTGCGAGATATCTGTGACTATTTCAAGAAACGCCCGATGCAGAAGAATACGCGCGGCTCCATTTACAATGATTTACCTATTACTTCAATCTACGACGGGTACTGCTGATGTTGTTGCGCCTGCAACTGTTGTCAGTTTGAGCAGCAATGAAAATCTCGCAAACACGTGACCTTTCTTTGGAATTGAAGTAGTGATGCAACAACAAAAGCCTTGGTCTGTTGTCTTGCGCGCCCTGCGCCTGCCGTAATTCTTACAATTAAAGCCGACATTGATGGTACTCCAACTGCTGGAATTGGATTCACTCCATCGCAATCGTTCCCGCCTCTTCTCGTTCCAACCTACTCGCCCAACACAAACGCCGACCATGCAGTGGCTCAAAAGAAAAGAATTTACTACTTCGAGTGAATAACGAATAACCTCACACTTTCTCGAGGTGCTTCCTTCACTTGAATAGTCATTTATGGTATTGCTAACCTAAAGTGTTTGTTCATGCAACCTGTTAGTACCACTCCAACCGCAGGTGGTACCTTATCGGGTGTAAACAATTCGTCCCGTAGCTCATGCTCTATTGTGCCTGCTACGACAACACCATTTGCTGCATCGCAATATCTGCAGATCACAGTAAGCGCTTGAGCAACCCCGTGAATATTAGATATGATTTGTATGTGCAAGTGATGTCGAAGTCGGGTGTTGATGGTGGCCTTGAGGATGTAACGTCGGCTGGTTTGTTTTCTCAGTGTCAATGGGAATCGCTGTACCGATTTGTTGCTGTTGATATCGTTCGACGTCTTTCAAGTGAAGATGGTGCCAGTAAGAGTATCATTTTGTCTGATTTTTCCAACTGTAAGTACATTATAACGATTTATAACTACGTATTGCGTGAAGTCGTTGTAATTCATCGATACGGCTATGGGCACGGCCTTCCAATACCCTGTTCAGAGCTAAAAATCGAATGCAACTATGATAAGCCTTTTTTTATCATGTTCAATCTTCGTCACCTAATCGAAGCCAATCATGAGTAGTTTTTTTTCGATAATCAGACAAAGCAAAAGGCGTTCGATCGCTATTACAATGCAATGGCGAAAAGCGATTTTGTTCAAGGTAAGAAGCTGAAGGCGCTGATCTAACGCGAATCATCAGATGATGCGAGTACTGAATCACTTGCAATTTTTTATCATGTTTATGGGGAAGAGTCACGAGTATGAGTATGATCAAATTACAGAAAAGCTGCTGAGATGCCCATAAGGTCTTCCTTAAATTTCCAAAGGTGAGGCAAGTGACACTCCCAAATTTAGTAAGAAGAAGCATACATACGTGACGCAATCTATACATGCAGCCCCTACCTAACACGGAAGAGGCTACTGCGCCTGGAAAATCAATCGAGGAATTCATGATGTAGCACATACGGCTGTTGATACTCAAGCATACGCCAAAGGAGAAAAAGAGGCTGAGAGAGGTGGGGGATGGTCACGTTCTGAAATATCTAGACAAGCAAAGAGAGTTTAGAAGAGAGAATTCATAAAAAAGACGTAAAAAATGGCAGATTATTTCACTGATGAAGTCATGAAAGAATCGGCCAAGCTTTTGAAACGAAAGCGATTTGATACACCCCCTAATGAACCCAATGACAAGCGGACTACTAAATAAGCTGCTAAGCAAAATGAGGTCCTTAATTGGAGACTATTCAAGCAATTAGATGATAAACAAAGTAGCGACGACGAAGAAATCAAAGAAGAGAAGAGATTACGCGGGTTACATGCTGACTTACAGAAGTTTATACTGACGATCTCAACAGCTACAAAAGTCAATTTGCAGCAAAGTTGTACGATAGTATCTGAAATAGAACTGGCAAAACTGTTGAGCAGCGAAAGGGCAAGGGCGAGTTTGAAGACAATGCTCCTTAATCACCAAGGAAGCATAAATTAGAGAAGATGCTACGAATCAATACAAAGCTAAATTGATAGGCTGGATCGATGCATCCTTTATCTAAGAATTGGTTAGACACGAAAGTTCGTGATGGCATTAAGCTTGGCTTCAAGGTCAGCTATTTTTTGGCATTGCTTTGGATAGCAACATGAAGCAAGACGAACACTTTTGAGTAATCAATAATGCACATAACATCGTTGAGATTGACGAAGTCGTCTTCAAATTCTATTCCTTTCCGATCAGTAAAATTGACAGTAGATCCTAAAACAAACTTTACAGAGTTTTGGGCGATGTATCCTATTTGTAACGGCACATCGTCTTCTTGGCTTTTTTAACGATATCTAACTGGGTGAAGACCCAAATAAATCTTCGACAGAATTATATATTGGTTAATATATGTCTAAATTACTTTCTCGGATGTTGTACAAAACCCGGCCCTGCTAGCATAGCGCTCGAGGCTTTTATAGAAACAGCTTTTGAAGACAATGGACCAACCGTGAAAACAAGACCGTCAGATCTGAGAAAATGGCTACATCCGATCCGGCTATGTCTATAGTCGATGAAAGACTACCTGAATCGTCTAATATTGCCAATGACGATCCAGTTCCGACTCTCCCAGCCGAAGATAGTGGAACCCTCCGTGTATATGCGGTCATGAAAATCAAATCGTTCGAAGAAGTTGTTCCAAAATATGCACCATTAGTCGAGGTTGCACTCGTCGCATTGCTCAGTTGTAGTCCGAAACCAATAGGCGAGGCACTGAACGATTTCACGAGAATGGGCATATCAAAATACGTATCCATCATTAAGTGCATTATAAGCTTCAATAAAAAAATTGGAATCTAAAGTAATTGGAATTCTCCCAAATGAATTGGTGTATGGCGTATTGATGTTAAGCAGAATTTTATTAATAGTGTCTGACGCAAGGTAAAAACAGCCACTTGATGGTGTACGGGTGGATCCAGCAGGATTTATACAAAAAGCATTCGCTGAGGTAGCAAATGTGTATGTATGGGAATATCCGCTTTTGTAGGGCTGTCCATCTCCTACATTGAGGCAGAACTTATGAGTTTGAAGCGTGAAGCCAACAGACGATTTTTCATGGCAATTAATATTGAATACATTCGCGCTTGGAGTAGAAACACCTCCAACGAATGAGCTCGGAGTATCCGTTGATATTAAATTCAACAGCAAATCTGTATTGTTCCTTGAGGCAGATGTATTTCTCAAAGGAATGGCCAATCCAAATGTATCAATTACTCATTTAATGTTCATACTTTCACAATTCGCGATTAAACCGTATAAACGCAACTTTTATGTGCTTGATGTGCCTAAAGGCATCAATCCGACACCTGAATTATCGGGTGTCATAGCTTTTGATGCTTGAAATGTACCTAGAGTTGTTATATCATTGTAATTTAGTTCATTAACATCAGCTGGCACGGTGAGTTCATCAGTTTTCAAAGTAGAATTGCTGATATTCAATATCGAGCTTCCAGCTCCATTATCTCCAGTTATTGTATTACAGGGAGTAGAAGGTGAAGCAAGCAATAAAGTTTCTTGTGGTAGATTAATCATGAAGACCAGGGTAATCAACAGTTAATTACAATACAAAAGCTTTTGACACCATTGCTTCACCATGAGCGATCCCAGTGTAGTAAGTATCGGGGAATGTGGTCCCTCTTAATGTAAGCTGCGGCGCATTTAGACCCGTTCCAGCTGAACCCAGATCTAGTTGCAGACCAGATGCGGTGTTAGCCATAGTAACGTTACATTTAGATGAGAAAATCAATCGACGAAGACCATTGATTCTTAGTGCTAATTGATGTGCTGTACCGATATCTTGAGCTTCACCAAAATTTTGTATAGTAATATTGAAACTTGACGATGGTGTAGTAATTGCTATACTGATTGGTGTCGTGATCGTCAGTGAAGCAGGCAGAGTTAAATTCTCAAGAGACGTGATTCTTGGCCGAATAGCGGTTTAAATAGTCCCAGTAATACTTTAAGCTGAAAGTTTATTGATACCGCTGATATTTAGAGACCAAATCACAGTTATTGCTTTATTCGCTTAAGCCACTCCTGTCGAAAGACCAATCCGATAGCTTGCTCCAGTTGAAGTTAGAGTTGAGCTTCCTAAATTTAAAGCTGTTGTCTGAAGTGACTTTATTCCGCTCACGCTGCTGCCTGAATGAAGAACAAGCGCTTTGCATGCGCTGGCACCAGGAGTCACTCCAGATAGGTAATTAAGACCGGACAGATCTGATCTGGATCCGGCAGCCGTCAGTGATCCACTATTCATGTTGCCAATCGCATTAAAGGAAGAGAGCGATTCTACTCCGCTTTGATCACCGGTAGTTCAAGTAAGGTAGCCATTGATAAGTTGAGGTAAGAGCTATTGCATAGAAGGGAATTGATAATCGGAGGCGAAGATATCTTTGATCACTATACTATAAAACCAAATTTCACAAATCAATACCGAAGTCAAAGCTAAAAAAATTCTCTCGTACGGCCAAAGATCCGTCCCGTCTATCTATCTAGCTGATTCTTCAAAGGCATCACTTACTAAGCAATGTCACTTTGAAGTGCTGAGACGTCTTAACAAGCACTTTGAAGTGACAGTTCGCATGTGCGTGACCTCTTCCAGTGGATCGGTCAGGTCCAATACTATGATATACATAGTAGCTCTTCTGAGCAAGTGCTTCACGAAGATCGTCATATGCACAAAACTAAATGAGACTCTCTATAATCGTCTAAATGAGACAATTGATAACGTCGAAGTGATTAGAGAAGGCCAAATTTGTGCAATGAGTGAAGACGACTGTGAAACAAGCAAATTGTTTATCTTTAATATTTGGTGATGAAATCAAAACGTACGCAGGCTCAGATCTCACAGGGTTTTTTTTCCGGGGACGAAAGTAAGGCCGGTCAATAATTTATATTTCACAAAGTTTTTTC
Source organism: Plasmopara muralis (assembly GCA_003676415.1). NCBI lineage: Eukaryota > Oomycota > Peronosporomycetes > Peronosporales > Peronosporaceae > Plasmopara > Plasmopara muralis. Next base: position 131,590 of record RCHQ01000058.1, on the reverse strand, counting down.
CGGATATCAAAACGATTCGAATCAACCCTTCGTTATAATTCTTGGTCGGAACCTAACTCAACGAGACCTTGGTTTCAATTGTCGCAATTTCCCCACTGACGTTCCAATTAAAACATTCATCGATCTGTACAAACGAATGACGACCAAAAAAATGAGCACGATGATGATGGATATCATCATTCGGAAGATCTACAAGAATGTTATCAAGTATGTATGCGACTTATAAGCTGCTTTTTCACCACTAAGGTTTTTTGGACGTGTTAAATACGTTGTAATCAATAATACCTAGCGAATCAATATTTTGATCGAGAAAGGACAAAGTCAATTCCTATTTAGTAATCTGCATTGGGCAATATGCTATCCCCTGACCTTGTGACGTTGTGACAAAGCCGCCAATCTCAACCCCAGCAGAACTGAATGTGTGTAGTACTTATTCGCTGCTTGCGATTGGATTGCAAAAATTTGAACAAGTGATAACAACCGCGGCGGTTGGATCGATTAAAACAATTAGATTACTATTAACCGCATAAACACTAGCCGTTTCAGCCGCGGGGTATGTCGCTGGAATTAGAGCCAGTGAGGAAACGACTACCTGGAGCTGAGGTGTAAAAGCAGTGACGAGCATCTTTGGAAAGTCACTTAGAGCAGTATAGCCGGTGATATTCTTGACTGGTATCATTGTGAATTCGATAACGCAACTCGATGGGTTCTAAGCACATGAAATGAAATAGTAATAGGCACCCATCGTATTATTGATCAAAAATATATTGTTATGGATTGAGCAGTATTGAAGGTAGTTGTTGATATCGCTTGACGAATATGTGCCATCAGGTAGCGCTATTGTGTATGTCGTTGTCATCGAAGCTGTTGGCCACATGATCTCCAAGCTGTTGTTTTAACGCGAAGCAGTAATTTCTCTCTGCAACTAGTAAATGGATACGGATCCGAGAGCGATTTCAAGCTGGTTTGATTCGATTGGCTGCGAGAATCGATATCGGAACTGGAAAGTAATCACATGATTATTGAAATTTAACAAAACGGGAAAGCTTGTTTTTGAAGTCGCAGATTTCCGGGTATCTGCGAAATCTTATCTACGTATATATATACTAATGAAAAAAAAGAAAACTGCATTGACGAAAGAAAATTCACCGTCAATTCTTGCCTCAGACAATTGGGATCGATAGACCAGGAAAAATGGGTCAATCGAAACCTTTAGCCCCATCCAAAAGGACTACGGTTCAACAAATATTGAAGCATTGTCCAATAAACTTCGGAAGATCAGTGTCAGTCAACTTGCCAACGAGCAAAAAAAAAGAAGAAGCCTCGTTATATCAATATTTCGAAGTTGCTCAACTGCAAACGCGAATTTAGAAGAATTTTATTGTAAGGTCTTTTACCACAGATACTGCCTACTTAACCAACCTGGTGTAATATTGGGGTAGTCAATTATGTGTCGAGCGCAATATCTTGCTCGTCGATCACGATCATTGTGATCAAGATGCTGATATGCTTTCAGTGGAGTCGGTCCTTATATTGAGAATAACGTGAATCCCCAAAATCAATCTTTTTACCACTATTTAGTATCACTCGATACTACTTTATTCTTTTTTGGTGGGATCATCCATGATGGAATGCAAAGGATTGGATAAATGTGTTCAAGATTGTTTAAGTGATCTAAAGCTTCATCGGATACTTAAAGTTACTATAATATGACGTCGAGAACACACCGTTTTCGTAAAATTTGTCCAAGATTAATTTTATTTCGGTCTTTATGAACGGAAAGTCATCACCAATATTCTTTTCGCCTTTGACCATTTTTAAGCAGTTCACTAATCCATTTATAAGTAAAATATACGCACTTTCGACCCTCGTGATGTGATTTTGCAAATATTCAATGAGTTCTTCATGAAGTCTTGCTCAGGCTCATCAAGACGTTCAAACAATGGCTTGTCAAAGCTTTTAACGCCTTCAATAATCCGTCAGAGATTCACGAATGTATGAGATACAAGCATCGTTTTGATGTTTACTTGAAATTTGTCACTCCTTAAGCAAGCTTGAAGCCCATGGAAATTCATGTTGAGTGAACCAACTTTGCGACATGTTTTCATTTATTTTTCCTCCATGATCGCTTTGTATGTTATAGCCTATAAATTGTATCTCGAAATCTCAATCCCAAGTGATTGTCGCAGCCAGATGGAGTGAAAACTTTACAAAATATTCATTCCCGATGGTCTTTAGGTATACTTAGAGGCTTTGCAGCAGGCTTTGCAACTGGAACTGTCTCAGGCTCAAACGATGCGTCTGGTTCAAAGGATGTATCTGGCTTAACTGATCCGTTTTGCTTGAATGCATTTGATGGATTTGCGATTTTGTTGTAGCTCAATTTAGCAGTCATGGTGCTGTGGAGTAGCTTAGCATGTAAACTATTCTTCTCGCGATTTGAGAGCTCGGCATATGTTTAAGATTGGAATAAATGAGACTCAGCGATTGTCCAATCATATTCATCGACATTGACTTTCCATTTTAATTAATGATCAGTTTGAAATGTCCTGACGGAAGATATTGCTCGAGCTTAAATAATCGTACTCACATGGCTGCCTGTTAAAGATGCGCCACAAGAGTTTGCTAGGTTGTCCTATAACTGTGTTAGTTTAGAGCGCAAGATATGACTTGATCAAGCTCAAGTAGTACTATCGAACTGAGTCGCTTGTGGTCTGATTAGCCGAACCGTCTTAAAACCATTCAGTTGTAAAACGTCCCTTGAAGATAACTAGCACCTTCCCCTGGGGGGAGTATGACTCTTGGCCATACCAAACGAAGCGGATAATGCACGTTCAGCCACAACGTAGTGCAATCAAACACGAGCTTCAGGCAATCAGTTTTCTTAGTTTTGGCCAACTGCTAGAACTCTGATGTGACAGGAATATTTTGCCATACGTTTCGCTGAGCACCTTTGCATCTTTCCCAAGGTTGGACATGGGTTCTTCATAGCTAATGTATATCTTCCCTTCTCCAGGCGTCAGTTCGTAATCAGCTTTGCAGCCTTGTTTTGCTTACTCAGTTCCTTTCGAATCGTATTGTAGTGTATAATACATCCCGATATCTGTTCTTAGCCATCTTACACATGGCGTTCAGTGCAGTATCAGACTCTCTTTGCTTTTATTAAAAGCGCAACAATCGTCAAGTTCTGTATCCTTAACGTCTTTTGAAACGCCAAGTCGTCGTATCTGTTTGGATACTGAATATTAAAGATAAACTCATTCGGGGACCATTGCTCTTTCGCAATCCCCGCCTTGTAGAGCTTGATCAATTGCCTAGTGTATAATACAATCGTAGTGTCCGATATATTGTCCTAATCACTTTCTAAATATATATCACGAGTAATAATGTTTTTAATTTCGTTCTGACTAGGTGTTTTAGATCTATTAATCTCCGACATGTTTTGTCGATAGCCCTTTGTATAAGCAATTCAGAAAATCAATTTGGATGTACAAAGAATGTTTCGTCGATGAGCCACGCGCAGGCTTTCGATGTCCTACATGGCATGCCTGTTGGTTTATCGCATTCGCAGTTGAACAAAGGTCATGCGCATTATTTTCATCCTGGGTACAGCAAGAAACTTGTAAAGGCTTATGAATCGAGCAAAGGAACGACTTTGAATTTGTCGCACAGAGAAGCGCTTTGTACTCATCAATCAGCACTAAGTGGCTCTGGCTTATGGGGAAGCTTATAGAACGGTATCAAGAGGGAATTGGTCAGCTTCCTTAAAGTCAACTGGAAGCCAACCACGTCTGGACTTCTTGATAGTATTGCTACTGCGGACGGACCCAAAGCTACTTCATTGCGTGGTCTAGTCAGATCAGACAGTGGTGTAGGCGTGATACTTGCCACGACTCGTCGGGTCTTTAAGGAGGGAGCTTCCGACTTGATTTACTTTAGTCATGTTTGATCTTGATAGATAAAAGTTACAAATATAATAAGAGTCATGATTGGTTCAGCTTATATAATCGTTTGTAGTCAAAGCGACATTTGCTATGTTGATAGCACATTCGTTCTAATCAAACATCGTATAAATGGGCATCGCTTTTATTTCAAGCGTTGGGATGTAGCGAAAACAAAAAGTGAAAAATGCAATCTTACCACATTTTTGACAGTATGGCCCATACGAGGTTAAATCATGTTGACCAAGCAGTACCAAGTTGCCGAAAGATCTCAGCCTTGTGCTTTTGGAACGTTGTAGATAAAGAAATTCAAGAAAACTTGCGCAGACATGGTTCCTCCAATTGCACTACTGAAATGGCAAAGGCAACAAGAGAATACAGGAAAATACTCGGAAGCCAATAGAGAAGGGGTCAATGAAAACATCAAGCAGTACAACGAGCTTTATAAAAGAGACTTGTCAAGAAGGTTACATGCGAATGTGACGGTCGTTACCAATACAGAGGCTAAACGTATCACTTTAAATCCAAGAAGCATATCAAATGGGTGGAAGCTCAATCGACTCCGCAGCTTTGGTATTAGCTCAATTTTTTGTGTGTGTTTGCGCATGACTTACTAATCATTATCGGGAATCCCATAAGAGAATGTGATGTTGTGGGCTTACTGATGATGATTATATGAATCACCAAAAAATAGATTCATCTTCTCAAAAATTCATATTGTTCGGTAGCAACTGAATAACATGCATCTTTGATTGATTGAGGCGATTATATATATCGCGGCAACCTTTTTCGTGTTCAATGTGGCAACTCTTACAAATTTTCAATTTATTCTCCATTATCCATTATCAACAAGCATCATATTTGAGATATTGATTGTATCCTTGGGTGTTTTATTCATTTCAAAATTGTCTTTGATTTACGCTTTTCTAGCCTCACTCGACTGAGGAACGGAACTAGAAGCACCTTCTTCGTATTTATACTCATCAAAGATAGATTGGTAGGTGTTATTCGTAGTCATACGAAGAAGGTTGCGGTTCTTAATGAACGATACCGGACAAAACGTCTCAATTCCCTTGTTCTTGTATTCGGAACAAAACGTCTCAATCCCCTTGTTCTTGTATTTGGAACAAAACTTCAGTTGAGTTAATTGACAGCGGTGTTAAAGACAAATCCCTGGTCTTTGATCTAATTTTCAACATTCGTGTTTCTCTTTTTTCTGGAAAAGACAAACTACTTCACCAGCTTCATCTTTGTAATTCCGTAGTTTGTTGCTATTGATAGATATACCAGTTATGGACTGGAATCGAGCATTTTTCCTTTCACAGGGCATTGGTAAAAGCACGCGTTCCAATAATAAAAAAATCGGCCTTTGGTTGAGTTTAGCAAGATTATTCACATCATCAGGGATAGTCTTTGTTCTTTTAGCGTATTCAGATGATCCAAACTGCTCTTAGTGAGAATTGGATAGAATACCAACCTGATCATGAGCAAATAAATACCTTTACAAGATTCATAAAAAGTCATTTATCGGATCCACTTTCACCAAAAAGGAATAATATGAAGTTGAATTTATCATTCAGCTTAGTCATCAGACGACCAATCATAGAAAATTTAAACTCGAAATATTCATCATCGACTCAAATCTCAAGTACTGATCAAGTAGAGGAGCATGGTCATTGTCAATCTCAAATTCCGAGTCAATATATGTTCGAACCTAATTATTTTCTACGATATCAGCTGTAAAAAAGTGTTCGATAAAGTTGTAATCTAGTTTAAGAATATAAGTCTGGATTGATGATGTTCTTGATGAAATAATTTTCTTGCTGGTGAACTTGTGATTTGCACATATGATACAGAGGCTCAGATGGAAATACTACATTCGAAAACATAGCCTGATCATCGCATTTACGAACATAGCAATATGGAAGCATATTCTTATAGATGGCACCAGATTGAAATTCATGCTTAAATTTGTCTTTCACGAAATCAATCAGCTTTTCTTTTAAGAGTAATCAAATGCGTTTTCTTTCCCTCATCTTTGTCAACTCTCTTTTTATGAATTCCTTTTGCTCGTATTTTTCTTTCCATTTGTTGTATTACGCGCAGTCAGTTCCTTCGGCAATGAATTTAATTTGAGCCTCAGATAGCTTCGAATGATATCTAGATTTTTCCCAGTCATTTAACACTTCCAATGCAGTGGTTTGATCAAATCAATCTGTCCTTGTAAAGAGAAAGCACAAATATGTCTTCCGCATTAAGCCAAGAGCGATGTGTTGCTTGCGGTACAGCAGACCAGCCAAGTTCCAAGTATTATTAATATCACAATACCACGATCTCTTGATTATGCAACAATGTTTGTTTAGACGCTGATCGCATAGTTCATTTGCACACAATAATCTGCAAGATTAAGTGTCTTATAAAGCTCCGAGCAGGTTTTTTTGTCCTTATCTGATTTAAAGTAGATACGCTTACAATACGTTTCCTTATCATCTTTGCGATTTTCAAGTTGGATTAATGAGATAGAACCCCGATTGAATAATACTTGTGGATCTGCATTTTTAATACTTTGATGACCGATTGGAATTTCCTTCGCAAGTGAGCTCCAAGCATCGGGTACTTTAGAAAACCTCATAATGTCTCGATTCCCAGATTCAAGTCCATAAGTATCCCAAGAAATACTCTTAGCCTCTGCATAAATTCTAGTCGTGGCTTTTAGCTGGACGCCTGGTTTTGCCTCACGCTCCTTCATCTTGCGTTTAAATTGATCGATAGCCACAAAATCACGCTTGTATATGCTTTCAATATATTCGCCTTTGCATTTTTCTGGTGTCAGCTTTAACAAGAAATCGATTTGTAGCTGACCGAAAACAAGTTTCTCAGCATTTGCAATTGCATCACGATTTTCAAGATAATGCACACACACAACAAAATATGCCCATCGTCTAAACTGCGATTCGTCGGCTTAATGACCTCGGTAGCTATCGAGGTCACATCGTTCCCAGAATCGTCCGAATTATGTAAATTTTCCGAATAAATTAATTCCTCCTTATATACCGCGCTATTCGTGGTCACCGGTTCGACAATCGACTCATCCATATTCGGAACTTTACTTACTTTGACATTTGAGGCCTCGACGGTGCTGGCGTGTCAACAACCTCAGCGACAACTGGGGTATTGACTTGTGCTGGCATTTAATCTACTATATTACTCTCCACGACAATACTTTCATAATTCGTAATACTTGGATGCTTGCCGCAGCGATCCTTGTTGCGAGCTAGCAAACACTGTTCTTTGTCCCTTTTGATAAATTTGCACATTGTTATGCTACTTAGCTTATGCTTCTTATTTTCTATATATTGGTCGCTTAAGATCATTTATTTATAATGTCACACTCTGCAATTTCCCATGAAAGTCACATTAGCGAGTGGTCAATGACTTGGATTCATGTTAAATGCGTCGAGGATGTCTGTAAAGAAATTTTCCACATGAAACAATGAACGAGAGAGACATCGCCAGGTTTATATAATAATAATGGAAATCAAAGTGTGAGTAATAGCAAAATACTCACAAAGCTTTCAGAAAATGTCAATAGCTTATATTGATATAATGTGAGTATTCACCATATGAAATATGAACCAGGGGGAGGGGGGTAGGCATGAAAATGCAAAATAAATGGAGTGGTTAAAAAACTGCTTTTTTGAACACTCACATACTCACAAATTCTAGAAATGCGGCATATATGACGACCCTTCTCGTGGTTTGTTTGGTAAAAATCTGTGAGTTTTAAAAAAATACTCAACGTATTCACTCCTAAAGTCACTGTGCATGTCACAATACTGTCAGGTCCATACCAGACCGGTGTTCGGCTCGTTGAACTTTCCGCACAGAAGCGAAAAACATTGGCCGATCAATACCATATAGCTACTGATGAGGAAAACCTACAAGCGTTTCGGCGTCGATATGACGATGCTGGGAGAAATTTAGACGATGCGCAGAATAATGTTGATCATTATAAACTTCGGCATCCCAATCACAACCCATTAGACTGTACTTGTTTCAATTAAAGCAGCGACTGGAGGACGCGAACCAGCAATCTAAGGAAGCGAACTAGCAATTGCAGGATGCACGCGTAGCAAGCGACGCGTGGCTTGATACAGGCTCTGCGTATAGTTCCTTAGTTCCTTTTTGAAACATGTTGATGACTAATTTCTTAAAAACAGCTTTTGAAGTCATATTTCAGCTTGTGGCGATTGCTGGGTTCGCATTCACCATCGCCCACGAAAATAAAAAAGGAAAACTAGATTCGTTCTTACTAGTTGCTCTAATTTGCTCGATTTCAGGCGTCGCAGTCGCTATCAATCAGTATGATAAAAATTGTCTGATTTTTTCTCGCTTCATTTGTAGTGAGAATGATTCTTTCATGCACTCATCGCCCGACATGAAAAGAATTCCTTCTGTCTGCTCATCGTCAGTTCTTCTTCGCATATAGCAGCATCAAGAGTACCACTAGGCACCCTTAGATTGAGCGATGTGTTACACACTTCTAATGCAGGGACACTGGAACCGCGCCTTTGTTATTTATGTGAAGATTTACAAGTGCTGTTTCTGTATACTATATGATACGCAAACACCTTAAATTGTAATACAATACCTGCTATGCAATTACGAAATTGTTGTTAGGGTACATCACAATTGTCGTAACTTTGCGGTGACAGAAACGAACGAATCTAGAAAGCGAGCCAAAGAAGGAAGAGCTAATCAAAAGCTAAGCTTATAGAAACTTGCGGTAAAGTTTTTGGTGATTGAGCGGCGAAAACGTGCTAGTTCATTCAATCATACATATCGGACACTCAAATAATGATAGCAACGTCTCCGCAAAACAAAACAGCAAATAGAAATTCGGTCAATGTCAAATTCGGTACGACAATCCACATATGGTATACATCCATGCTTAAGTAAACGAATAAGTTAGAACCATTCAAGCGTTACAAAACATTTCAGGAAGCTATGATGCTATCGTACGTTTAACGTGTTGCGCATATGATGCAGTCACACCCAGGCAAAGTTGTGGACCGGACATGATGCACATCACCGCTCTCTCTATTAGTGTCTAGGGATACTCTAGATGCTCTTATATTCGAGGAAGAGCGGACGATGAGCAAGCAGAAGGCATTCTTGCATGTTGGGCGATGAGTGTATGAAAGAACAAATCTCGATAAAAAAGAAGCGAAAGGAGATCAGACAATTTCTATCTTGCAATATTTTTTCTCGCCTATTGATTCGTAATCTTCAAGCACCCACAAATCCGGCCAACTCTGTAAATATACTGCTTGGAAATCCCATAAACGAGAGCGACTGCAACGCCTGAAATTGAGCAAATTAGAGCGGATAGATAGATCGAATCTAGTTCTCCGTTTTTATTTTCGTGGGCGATGGTAAATGCGAACCCAGTAATCGCCAAAAGTTTGAGATGACTTCAAAAGCTGTTTTTGAGAAGAAAGTCAACAAAAGTAAAGAACTACACGCAGTACCTGAATCAAGCCACGTGTCGCTCGCTTCGCGTTCACCCTTTAATTGCTGGTTCGCATCTTTCAGTCGCTGCTCTGCAATCTTCAGTCGCTTTTTTAATTGAAGCAAAGTACGGTTTGATGGGTTGAAATTAGGATGCCGAAGTTTTCACTGAGAGAAATTATTCTGCGCATCGGTTAAATTTCTCCCTGCATCGTCATATCGACTTGTGGCCTTTCCTCATCAGTAGCTATATGGTATTGTTTGGCCATTTCTGTGCGGAAAGTTCAACGCTACCCTAATAATAACTTTGTAATTGGATAGTAGGCATTGTATTACAATTTAAGGTGTTTGCGTATCATATAGTACACAGAAACAGCACTTGTAAGTCTTCACATAAATAACAAAGGCGCGGTTCAATATTCCAGTCGGCAGCTTTGTATTCACTTCGCCAGTAGCCTTACAGATTTCCCGATGAACGCAGTAATGCGCCACTTCTCTCCGCGAAGAATGTTCCACTAGGTATAGCAAAGTCTGTGAAGCGACCTAAGCCCCGAGAGGCCATTGCCACGTGAAGACACCGAAGCCAATCCTTCATCTCTCCTTCGGTATACGCACTGAATAACACGCGGCCTTTTTTTCCACGAATAGCAAACCTCCACATGGTGGCTTGAGAACCGTCAAATACCGAGTCATGAGGCATGATATCGATGCTCTTCGCACAGCACCTGGCCAGATCAATCTCGCCACGCTTCCGTCCGTGTTCTTCGCGATAAATCGTCATCTTAGTGCTCGTTAAAGTGACGAAACGAGCTTTCCAGCCGCCAGACCGAAAGCCAAAGCCCTGTTTGAACAGCACTCCAGACTTGATCACTCCACCACGAGGCATTGTAGCTGCACGCGCCATGACGCTTTCTCTAGAAATTGAGAAACCATTTTCATCTACAATAAGCGTTCGCGGCAGTTTTGTCGGATCGCATATAATCGTGTCAATTGCGTTGTCTTCCTCTTCGTTCTCTAACCTTTCAAGAATAGGAGTTGTACTCGAAACAGGTAAAGCCATGATAGGGATAAGTGAACCGGCTCGGCCCAATCGAAAGCTAGTGTTCATGTTATTGTCCATCTCTTCATCTTCACCCACAATCGACACGGCGCATTTCTCTCGATTGCGCGCAGCAGAAGACAAATCGTTGCTATTCTCATTGTCGGAGCTTCCAGTGTCACTACATTCGTAATCACCTTCATCACTCGTCTCAGTAGGTCGTTCAGAGGGGCGGCCAGCGGCACGCAAGAGCTGCGCCTTGTACACAGCGTTGTGATGTTGCTGCTGCGAGACACGCAGCATGCGTGAAGGGCGAAACGACAGCAGACTCGGGCGTGCAAGCATCCTGTCATCCATCATGGTCGGTTCCTCGGCGTCGTACAAAGTGCATCGGTCGGCGCTTTGCCAGCTGAGTTTTCGTACCGCGTGCGGAGTGGCGGTAGACGGCGTGGATGCCATGCTTTTCACTACTGGGCGGTCGCGCCCAATGAGTTGTTCGTACTTATTAGAAATCTTTTAGAAGTGTGTAATGAACTGGGCATCATGTCTCTGAATGTATAGTACAGGCTGGGAAGAATGAACAACAAGGAATTATTTGCTAGTCACGTGTTGTGATGCGAAAACACAAGAGGCAGCCGAAAAAAGTGGGGGCTTTATATTCGGACACAGGTGATTGACTCGTGAGACTGGCGCTAATATTTGACACCCCTTCTATTGCCAGGTTGCTGCATTAAAATCATCTGGTAATAGCTCGCCCAGATTAAAGACTATTAAATTATCGGGTTGGTCTATCTCGTGTGCAAATTAAGCGGCCGCCCCGAACAGTCGAGCAAGTGGGATTTAGTCTATAGGGAGCTACATCTCCAGACGGATCCCTTTACTCGCAAAAAGAAACATAAAGACTTTATGGATAGATTGCTGGAACTTCTACTCGCGGTTGTGATTCCCTCAATCGCTTGCCATTAGCTCATGAGGCAAGCGGGAACTCTCAGTTGTCGCATTGTACCGCGCTTACACGACAAGAGGCGTCGAATCGAACCTTTCGACTTGACTGCCGCATTACGCGTGCATATTTACTGGTGCTATATGATTGTCGAATCTTATGCAAGACGTTCCCGGTAGCCGTTAGTTATCTTCCAGTTTTTCGTTAGCTACCCCCACCCAACTATAGGATCCCTAACCATAATATATAGGCCTAATTTTGGCGTCTAATTGGCCTAAGAAATGATTCTCGTTAGCTGCGACAATATTTCAATGTGCTCTTTCACCATAAGATGGTGCTATGGCTCAACGTTCTTCTTTACCACAAAATATTAATCACAACCCTTTATAACGTTCTTACACCGCTTCCGACCCTTGTCTACGCCTCCTTGAAGCAAGCGAGAGCTGCCATGGATGCGCGTATGAAGGAGAATGGAATGTTGCTGTTATGAAACGCACAAAAAGGTTGGCAATAGGAACGATGGGATATAAATCGGTTTAAGTTCTATGTCCCACTGCTCATACACGCTGGTGAAAGGCGTTGTCAGCACGATACCCTCAGCCGAAGTACTGGCTGCTTGTTCAGTGCCAAGATATGGCGCCAAAAATGAAGACTGGGAGATACAAATTTTCTGTGGAGAGCACAACCACGAGCCTTTTGCTTAACTGCGCTTTCAAAGGAAAAAAAAACTTTGACTCTGGAAAACCAAGAGCGAGCCTTGGTGCGGTGGCGTGCTGGAGTACCATCGACTCACATCGCTCTTTCACTGTGGCAGGCAAACGGCATTATTGCAACGGCGCAAGACATCTACAATGTGCACCTTTTAGAGCGAATCAGAAACCTGCATGGCCGCTCTTCGCTGTCAGCTCTCATTTACGGCGTGGATATCGACAAGAACATCACACAATCTAACGAGCAGCGGCAACTGTCAAACTGAGAAGTCTTTTGGGTACAAAACTTGAGCATCAACATTCGTAACGGATCTCGAACTTGCGCTGGTGAATGCTTGAACAGAAACATTTCCGAATTCCCTCTGCGTGTTGTGCCGCCGGCATATCAGCAGAAACGTCATTGTCGAACAAAAGAAGCCAATTCCGACGCATGAATTGTTGGATGAATAGTACTACGTTTGAAAATAACTAGTTGTATCTACCATATTGGAAGCCCATGAGACGCAGCTTGCAAAAATGCGTGAAAACTTCTCTCGCCCTCGATGTGCTACATTGAGAAAGCATGGCTTGTGTACAAGGAAAGACTTTTCTCCGCAAAAAGTTTGCCAATTTACCCCTCAAAAATTGATATCTGTGTCAGTAGGGAAACTTATGAAGCAAGGAGACAATACTGCTGTACTTTTCTGACGCACACCTCATCCTGCAGGTGATGTACTCTCGGTGAATTCTGCTGTACGCCTTACTCGCGAAGGCCAACTTGCAGTTTTGTTCAGCAAAATGCAAAGCAGCGTGCCATCAAAAACAAGCAATTTGGCCTTAAGTTTTCAAAAGATGGGTAAGATTTCTGTGGCTGGTTTGCGTGCTGCGCATCAACCGTACAAGCAGCACTTTGATGGTACAGAATATCAAGATTTGGAGCTTTATCTGCTTGGCAACGCAACCGCTCGGCAACGTGGGCTATGCCAATTGTACTCGGAAGGATTACTGCAGTCTGTGATGGAATCTTCTTGCGCTCATTTGTTTCGTCGCCAAATCTCACTCTTGTCTGGCAATGATTCTCAACGGCATTAATGATTGCCGCAGCCAATGCCAATACATGTTGACAAAGCGCAAGCTGGTAAAGGGTTTGGAATTTCACTAAAGAGGATTGCCATTGAGTATGTCAACGCCTCAAATCAACCGAAAAGCGTGCTGCTCGATCATTTAATGACAGTTTCAGAAACTAAAATTTGAAAACCTGTGTATTCACGGACTCGTGATCGACCAACCAGTTCGACACGGCGGCTTCTCTCTGAGTTTAAGCATGTCAACCGTGCCATAACTGCGCAAGCCGCCGCCTCTGAAACCATTGCCCTGGAGCGATATTTTGAAGACGTGCACAACATCAAGCGAAAAAAAATTTCGTTTGGGTCAAATAATGCTCCCATAATCTGTCATAGAACAAGAAAGAAAAAGGGCTTAATTTGACTACAAAAAGCTGAGCTTTTGCTAAGAGAAGACTTGAAAATAAAAGGTCATATTTTGTTAATTAAAAGGAGACCCCTATAGTGTTCGCTGAAATTGTAGAATTAAACATAGCTGCTTATACAAAAAGTAGGTAGGAATAAAAACACCGAAATTATTATCAGGCTAATCAGTACAGTAGACTGCAGTCGACTGTGCACGTCGAAATAGTAAAGGACCAATCACTGAAAAAGGATGCACTTAGTAGAAGCCTCTTCCTTGCAAGACCTCATCGCATCTGGTAGCTTGAAGAAGTCATCTTACGCCTAGAATGAAGCCTTTACAAATGATTCAAGATTGGCAGAGCCATCTGTCGAACGTGTAGTTTGCCTTACAAAGAAGATTCGCTAGCTTCTATAGGCCTACGGAGTCGGCTACAGTGGCAGACCTTCCTCCTCCCAAGCAGCTTTCACGGATCCGAGGAAATTCTTTTCTCAAGCAGCACAAACCTCGGTATTGCGATAATAAGCTAATTGCGCATATCATGATTAAGTAAATAGCAACAGTCACTATGGTGGATGATCAGGGGCACGTGGCAATCACATTCTTTTAATCGGTGGTCAGACTGGGTGAAATCACTTCGCCTAATACTTTCTTGTGGCAAAATACGCTTGCGAGAAAAAATTCTTTCAGCGAGCACGCTGTCTTGCCTAAAAGCGAGGTAGGCGTGAGCTTCATGAATATGTTTACAAGTTGAGAAAGTTTATGGCCTCTTTTAGTGAGTGATGAGCCACTCTTCAAACATGGAAAGGTGAATGCGACATAGAAAGCGTAAGGGTTGACGTTAATTACTTCAAGCGAAGGGAGCAGCGATAAAAGGCGATTTATATTGCTTTTCACGAAAATAATAGCCACAGACTGGTAATTTTCTCGTAAATGCCGTGAATAAGCAGGTACTTGTTCTACAAGTCCTTTTTGTCTCGTTGGCTTGGATTAAGACCCGATGAAGTCCAGCAAAGCTACCTCCTCTACTTTGACTGTGTGCTTGTTTCGATGAAGAGCGTCTACTAGGATCGTCGTCTTCGCCTATGAGCTTTGCAGGATTCCTAACAGAGTCTGCATTCTCAGATTAAGGAAACGTTAGTCATGAGACTCACTACTGGGGAGATGTCCTCATGATGAGTGTAAAGTTGTTACGCGCAATGGAAACTTAGCCCCTAAGCGCTTGACAGCTCACAAAAAGAAACTAGCAGTGTTCGACTGCTGGGTGTACACATAATTATAGAAACACAAATTAAGTGTTAGACTTTGGCACGTCATCAAAATTTGCAAGCCGGCGAATGCGGAGAGAGCAATAAAATCCTGTCACTACAAGCGGACGTTTGCGCGATGCCCTAGAATGCCTTCTGTACTGGCTGTCTAAGCTTTGGTATTGTTGGTCCTTTTTTTTGAGCGCTTAATTGTATCGCTCCGCAAATAAGTCGCTCAATCGCTCCTCTCAAGACAGAGAATGTGGACCTTTTAAAGTCCCACTCAGCCGTTGGATCGTCCTAGTTTAGCTGATGGTCATTCTCTTATGACTGTGACTGCGTATGATACGGCACAAGCGCTTCTGCCATGATCTCCGAGATAAGTCCACATAGAACATAAATTTGTTCTCATTTTTCAGAAATGTTGAGTGCATACAGAAAGCTTCATTCGGTTAAGCCTTTGAATGCAGTTCAGTCTTAAAAAAGGCAGTGATAGCATCTCAGGTACTTTTTATACTACCAAAGTTACGATATTGAAAAGTTGACTTGATGTTTCTTCCTTTTTTTATCAAATAATCGTATTGCGCAACTCGGCCTTCGGCCATATCATTGTTATGATATAGTCTTCGACTTGTTATTGCATTGAAAAAGGATTAAATTTAGCAAGCAGCTCGCCTCTTCCTCTACTTTTAAGACAAAGGCTAAAATCGAGGGGTGTTGAGCACTAGTTTGACATACACATTCACGTCAGGCAATATTGAGCCTGTTGACGCATAAACGGCACTACTAAGTGTAAATTTACCAAGTGCTCTAACGCCTTGGTGTTACCACGCACACACACCGACACGTCTTCGACGACGAACTTTACATCCGCAGATGGCCCGTTAGAAACATGTCAAAACTGGCGCCGAATACCTCAAAATATCTCTTTTTACAAAAGACCTTGAATCGGGATTCTTGGTCTCAGATATTGTTTCTGCGAGGCTATACTTTCTAAATACATGGTCAAGAGACAGTATTGCTGTACCGACGCAATCAACCGTGTCCGGTACATACACTAATGCAGCCATTTAGCTCAAAAGCGGCTAAAAAGCATCATTTCAGTGCTGTGTGCCGTGTCTTGGTAGGTAGGGTACAAATGGAACGAAGACGATCTGCCAGGAGTGCAATGAGACCTGCAAGCCTGTCAATAGTGAGCCCACGACTGGCGAGGTTGGAGCCCACCGACGCACTTCGCCTGTGCACACATATGTCTGGACCCACTTGTACACTATAATAAGTCACTTATTGAATCAAACTCATTTCACTTCGGAGACGACCACCAAGCGATGTGTAAAAAAAACTTTACATTGAATGTGCTCATCATGAGGGACCACATGGGAAATCACCTCGATGGTGACATACAAAAGGCGGTTCTAGTCATTTTAAATGTTGCTTGTACTTTTTTGCGCAGACATTTTATTATCTAATTTTATAATTTCATCGTCTTTGAATGCTTTTGCAGAACTACGCACGTGTCATCTCATGCATTCATGGCATGAATTAGATTTCTTACAGACGAAATTACAGTTACGATCTGAGCCAGCTCATAGTTTGCTTTGTTTTTCGATCTTTACTTTTTGCGAAGTTATACTTTGCGAAAGGGGGGCTATCTAGCCATATTTTGTGAGAGAAGAGACAACAGTGTGGCGGTGCGTAGTTATGTATGGCCTTTATAGATTACGGACGATTTCGAGTCGAGCGAGCTCTCCTTAAACTTGACAAGAGCATATATCACCATAAGTTTCTTTTTTTTGGCCATCACCGTATTATGCTTGGAAGTGATCGCTCCTTGGCGTATGCAGCAGTGCAGTGCCGATGGCAAAGTTTGACGCATCACAGATAATATTAAACGGCCGTGGAATGCCAGAATTGACGGCAGCATTTTTTTTGGCTTTGTTAAACCAATTTCAGTGCCAAGCATTCCAAACTCATTCCGTATCCTGCAATGAGGGATTAGAGAGTGACCTCAACGTTTTTGCGTAGCTTGCACTATACTTATGTAAGGAATTGACATGACGTCTTTCTGGCTGGCGGAATTTGTGCGAAGGTCATTCATTTTAATAAAGCACCATTAAAATAGGATTGTGTTCACGCCTATCAGCACTAAGGTTAGTGACACGTGCATCGATCGTATGCGGACAATTTTGTTTTATTTGTCCGTCATCCCGTAATTTGCACGATTATGGACGAGAATGTCCTCAACCTGTGTCTGTACAAACGTTAAAACATCTGTGCTCTTTGATGATACATGATACAGTTGGAAAGGCCTATTGGCATGACCACCACTCTTAAAGCAGATTGCTTTCACATTTGAAATTTAAAATATCTTCAGACTAAGTCGAAGGCACTTCTCAAGATAGATTCCGTTCCTTCTAACTCACCATACGGGTGTACGATGCGTAGCTTTCAACTATAAATAATTCAAAAAGCTTTAATAACATTAAAGTGCTTTCTAAATGAACGACACTACAGTGTCTAGTAGCTTTTTGCTTTTGTAACTAGTCAATCCCTTGTCCAACACCTTGTTCAAGTGGTAACGCCGAAGGTAATTCCCATGATATTACATCTTTCGCGGAATGGCCGGTGCAACCAGAAATTGCTTGCATATGCATGCCAATAAATATAAAGGCTACTAAAGATGAACTGATCTATGGCCGATGCGATTGCCGGTGGTGCGGAATGAGAAGCGTTGCGAATTGTATGCGTTCTTTGCAGAGAGGTTAGTCAATATTAGCAAGATTTACATTTTAGCGCGATGTGCTAGATTGAATGCTAAGAGCACGCTCAAATAATAGAGAGACCTATGCGAGGGTAAGGTAAGTAGTGTGAGCGGAACTAGCGCAACCAAGCATGAATTTACTCGTTATAATTACACATAGTACTGCCGGCGCTCATGTTGATAACAATATGCCTGTGAAAAGGGCTTAAGAATTGCAGACAGTCCTAAGCAATACTTAAGCGATAGAAAACGGCTCTGCGGTGTCAATAAAACGTCGCAAAGAGGAGGGAGAGGAAAAGACAAACGTACATACGCACATACGCAGCACAGTTAACAATAAAGTAGGTATCATACAGGAGCCACAAGAATAGAGGAGAAGCATACATTATCGTGTGGTGTAGACTGTTTAGCCATGTGGCTGTCAGGCGCTGGTATAAGAACGTATGCTAGGAGTTGTGAGTGATACGTTATCGTAATGATTGAAGAAGTACGAGCTACCGATGGGATTCTATGTACCGCGCGAGCGCTATGCACGGTCAGGAAGGGTTATATTCTATCTGAAAATGTGATGAGAGCTTTCATCGCTAACGGTCTACTAAATGCTGTTTTCCATTTATAAAACTGCAGCGGCAATATTCAGAGCGCCTACAAAGGCAAAACAAATGACCAGCTAGCGCTGAAACATTTCATGGTTGGCGCGAAAAGAAGTCGCAGAAGAAGCGCTAGTATTCGTATAGAGGACGACATAAGTAACGAAAAGAAGTTTCAGCTACGTGTCAAACCTTAAACGGTGGGTGCAAAACGATACTGTGACGAACTTGAAGAGCAGAAAAAATCTCTGGAAGCAGCTATAGTTTGACGACAGCGTATGCAGAAATATGTTTAATCATTTGAAGCTTTGGACCTTAATCACGGCCAATGTTAATCCTTACCTATCCAAGAAATGACTCGAAAAAAATGCTTGACTCTATTCATATCAAAAACAATATTTTTTTTAATTGTGAAAAAGTGAAAAAGTGTACAGCGAGAACCAATTTTGACGTAACCGCACGCAATGGCTTTAGC
Organism: Plasmopara muralis; assembly: GCA_003676415.1. Taxonomy (NCBI): domain Eukaryota; phylum Oomycota; class Peronosporomycetes; order Peronosporales; family Peronosporaceae; genus Plasmopara; species Plasmopara muralis. The sequence goes on along the minus strand of RCHQ01000058.1, from coordinate 112,927 downwards.
TAAAGGTGATCTGTAGGCTAGAATTGCAAGAACTTCAGGCATCTTGTGCCCTGTTTTCAAGATACTTGCACTTCGTCAACGCAAGCAACATGGTCACTGATCCAAGTAGCACAATAAGTTAACTCCAGCAGCTTCGCTATCAGGCGTTTGAACAAATCTATGCTTGTCACACAAGTATGGCGAATATAACATTTATGATGTCCATGTTTCTCTCAGCTATTTCTTTTGGTTTATGGTGGAAATGAAACTTATATACACTGACACTACGAATCAATTTAAGTAGCGTCCGGAACGTGATTTTTATATGTCGCCTGTAGAAGAATCTCGTTGCAATGCAATTAACCACCCGCTGCAATCGGGCTGCCACTCAACAGGCACAAATCGTACGTATTGATCTTTATGTACGTACGCGATCACGATATAGCGTAAACGGGTTTCGCTAAAACGCAACAAAAATGTGCCTGGTGGTGCATGCTCGAGCATACGAGCGCGAGTAATTTGGGACAAAAAACCATGTATCAGACGTAATTTCACAAAATACACTTCACGAGTCGCCAAATTCCAGTCCGAAATGCGGTGAACAAGCGCAAACTATTTGCACCACCACGTTAAGCTGGGGTAGGAGAGTCAAAACCCCAAATGTAGGAGCTATGGCTAATAAAGTCGATGTTACCAATCGAAAGTGAACGCTTAATAGCATCCCCTCTAAGCTTGATTGCATAAAAAAACATCTTGGTTGAGGCGCTATCCACTACAAAGAAATGTCATTAATGACTTGCAATCGACGTATTGTTGCAGCCAATTTTTCATAAGCAATCTCTTCAATTACATCCGACCCGCCAGAAAATGTGGCATCAACAATAACGGCTCGTGCCCACGCTAGACTGATTCCTTCGCTTCGCTTCGAATAATTGTGGACGTAATTATTCAATCGAAAAAAAAATGGCGGCGGACAGATTCGCAAAATATGCCGAGTAAATTATTTGACAAAATGCCATCGCTTTTCAATTTAAAACCTTTTCCTCTTCAGCCACGACGAGGACAAGAAGTCGCAGTCCCTGAGCTACTAACACTAATTGCGTGTAAAACGGTGACCTTTTTAAACTTAATGAACATGATAAAGCCACCCAGCCTTTTCTCACCCTAGGACTTCAAATGAAGAGGAGTGATGCGACATCCTCAATATTGCTCCAAGAGCAAAAAGAACTGCAAAATTGATGCTACCATTGCGATTTGTGATACTTTGACCTCGACATGGTTAGTTTAGTGTTCTATTGTCATGGTGGCATCTCAAGAAGCGGCACCTTTAAGCATCACTGGCGAGTAGCAGGTCCTACCATTCCTGCTGCGGCACAAACTGCGCTCAAAGATCACTTTTTCCGGCACAATGGCGCGGAAAGTGCAGCGCACGACAGCCAAAAGTCTTTGAATTGTGAGTATCGAGTGCCCTACGAGTCGTCGACCGAATTCGCGCAATGTGAGCAACGCATCTTTGCTCAAGTCGCTTAAAGTTACGTCGATAAATGCATAAAGTAAGTTTTGCTGCACGTTAAATATCACTAAGGTTCAAGGACCCCTGCCATCTACTTTATTATTTTTTTTGCAACCATCGATGATACCAATTGTTGTATACTTGACCAGCAAAATGACGAAGTCATAAGGCTCGTCCAGTCAGGTCGTACTAATCGTCCGACATCGCACCAAAAAGAAGCGGCAATTTCTTGGTACGCAATGTCTTCCTGTATAAGCTGCAGAAAATTTGTCGTGGTCACACTGCTTCCGTCCAGCTTTTAATCCGCACTATGCAATATAAAACTTGATCTCGGCTTCGTGCAATCAATGCACAGTAATGATTCAGAGCGTGCACTATCATTTATCGAGGTCTCAAGTCCAATTTGCCCTACTATTACAATTCATCAAACAGACCAGCAAGAGGCTCCAAAGTCGAGTTGCCAGCTTGCTGAACATCCTTAAGGATCTTGTAAAGGAGCGCATGTGATCTGATTCCTTGGGGCGTGTCACTCTTCCAATTTCCATCAATCCTTGCCCCAAGCTTACCAAATAGCTCCAACACCGGTCCATCAGGCATTTTTAAAAAGTGGCGATGCAGTTGTCGTGTGCCATCAAGTTCCACGTTGTACACTGCCACATGTGTGTTTGTTTCACGAAAAAGAGGATCGAGCGGATCCAACAAGGCATATTCATGGACAAATACCTTGCGTTGTGTGCCGCGTGGACCTTTCCAGCGTGTAGCATGAGCACAGACTGCCTGTAGTTCTTGCAGTGAGACTTCAGCATCATGTGGCACAAAAAAAACATCTTCCTCACCGTGTACTCGGCGATAAACATCAAGCATACGCCCATTCATATGAATGTAAAGCAGGTAGATATAGAGTGCCAATAGTGTTAAATACGTGAGTGCCGAGTACAGAATGAAGGTGATAAGAAGACCAACGAGTCCGCTTCCTTCTTGCGTCTGGAAGCGCACGTATAGTTTAAACCAATCACCAATGACACACGTGCATCGAGATGCTGTTAGTGATATAGAACACTCGCTTACTTGAGAGCATTCGTAATGATGGGAGAGCACATCGACCAGAAGAATCAGGAAGGGATCGAGTACAGTGGCAATTCCGACACAGACGATAAAATTCGAGCCAAAAGCTGGCAACTCACCCACGAATCGTTGACAAGAAGCAGCTAGAGCAGAGAGACTAGTGAACACAAAAGCGTTACCTAAAACGCCCACAAGCAACAGACCAATTTCTATGTGTGTGGCCACGGATTGCCACGTATATTTGACAAGACATGTCGTCCATCGAGGCTGAAAATCGTAAACGGGAATTCGATTACCCCGCAAGAAGAGCCACTGCGTGACATAATGCACATACAAACGAACCCAGCATGCCAACAATAGCATTGTCACGAGTCGCCAGAACTCAAGCGTATACCAATTCGAAAAACCGAGATCCACAAGCAATTCGTGGCGCAAGTAGTGCAGTTTGCGTTGCGTGTGGAAACGCTGATGATGCGCCGTTTCCATCACACCAGCGGCCTTCACAGAATACGTGTAATTCTCAAAGTCAAGCTGCTGATTGCGCTTACATTCAATCTTGTCACTGTCTTGAGAAACTTCGACGTCTTCGTCACCTATTTCGGATAAGTCTGGTAAATTATCTGCATTAAGTCGATAACCATCTTTCTGATCGTCTAACAATGATTCGCATTCCGTTGTACCCTTCAAAAGCATTGATTTATGAGGTAGACTGCGATTCTGCAGTGTTGGTATCACGTCACCGGACTGTCTAGTTGATCACATAACTCTTTGTAAGCACATTGTCATATAAAATTCACTTTTACTTACGTAAACACGCATCTTTTTCGTAGGGCTAGATCCTGCAAGCCAGCGCTTCCACCGCGAGATCAAAGTTCGTCGTATTGAGTTGGGAATTGGTTTCTTTGGGTGTAATAAAGTCGTGTTGTCATTATCAGAGGTTGTGGTAGCCAGAAAAGGCTTGCCAGCGGCACGTGTGCTACTGCTTACGTGATGTTCTTCACTTCGTTCCGTATCGGAGCGAATAGTGCTTGGTCCTGACCGCTTTCGCATCGTTGACTGATTTGGCATACCAGATGACATTTTGCGCATGTATCGTTGAGAGTTATTCTCCAATTCTGGAACCAAAAGGCGTACAAGTCCTCCATGCTCGTCAATTTCGGCATCAAATGCCTCATCGTCAGCAATTCTATCACGTGTGGCTCGATGTGACGTAATAGTTGGAGGATTCGGAAGGTGATTCACTTGGAAATAAAAGTTACACAACCATGACGACAAGTCATTTTGATACATTTTCTCCATATCGCAATATTTTTCCATCGTATGGTCCATTTCACCACGTAGAAGTGGTAGTTTATACTGACCTTGTACGACTTGAAAATCCGGAGTTGTGAGTGGCAACGCTCCCCAAGCAACGACGTGGTCCGTTGGCATCGCCAGGGATTGGTCAGCAGATTTACTCGTTTTCGGTTTACTTCGAGGCATTGGCATGGCATACGAGGCCACTGTTGACTGGGAAAGTTGAAAGAGCTCAAACACCAGGGTGTTTCCAGGTCGTAACTCAATTTGCGGTGGACACACGACGTACAGATCCTGATTTATTGTCACTTCTGTATGATAAAAGCGACCGCCGTGGTAAAATGGCCGCGTAAAGTTTGGACGACCAGTAGCTGTGCGTGACGTAGCACCAACTGGTACTTCAGGATCCCACTTTGTCCAGTGCAAAGCATGTCCACCTAACCGATCGTATAACGTCGCGACCATAACGTATTGACCAAGCGGCAATTTATCCTTTACAGCATTCAGCATTTTACCTCGAATGCGAATTAACAATGGAATCCGCGCCCATTCCACTCGATAGCGTTTCCGGCTTTGCGGGACACGTGACGGCATCAACGATCCATAAAGTTGCGCCACTCGAGCTTCCTGTTTCTTCAACGTGTCAGCTAAGTGCGTTTCAGCTTGTCGATACACATGTTTGATTCGCCGTGCTCGATACTGCATGGCTTCCGCAGCTTGTTGGTCTTTCCGGACCAACTCGGCATGTCGTCGACGAGCTTCTTGAAGCAATCGCTCTCGAGCACGTGCTTCTTGTTGCGCCAATTGAAATTCCCGCTGGCGATACAAACTACTTTCAAGCTCAATTTGACGTAATCGGGCTTCTTCCACTTGCTCTTCCCGTTGTTGTATTTCTTCAAGTGGCACAGCACCGACCACGACCTCGGCTTCAGGAATCACAACTTCAAACTCATCGAGATACAGTGGAATGACACGATTCTTTAACTGACTTGTTAACACATCAATGATCGAGTGTGTGCCATCAGGTCGCGACTCGTCCACAGTATCCTCGTCCTCATGCCAAAACGACTCGTAGCGCCTTCCTATCGCACTTGACAACACGGCGCCTTCTTCATCCAGTTTTGGCACGATATTGTGGTCACTTATACGTTCAAGGTCGTGTTTGTCGAGCCGAGCGTGCATGGAATTGGCCGTCCTGGGCTCAGGTCATGTGTCTGGTAGAACCAGGTATTCTTAGAGACATCGCTAAATAAAAAAACCATTTCCTTACTGTTTTTAACCAATCAACACGTTGTAGCTGCCACTTCAGTCCAATGGCGCGCGATGCTTCCAGCGTGACCTGCCTCGAATGCGGCTGCCTCAACTTCAGCTCAGTACATGAAAAATGTGACGAGTGCCGCTCCAAGAGGTTGCCACTTCGCCCTATGGTGCATCGACTTGTACTCAATAATGATACCTTAAGCATCCCACGCTGTAAATATGCTGCTCCGCAAGTGTCTCTGCCTAGTAAAAAAAGGAGGTACGATGAGACTAAGAAGAGTTTTAGCAAGTCACTAGCCAACACGAGCACGCAGAAGAAGATTGAGCCAAAGCCTCGTGTTGTACGGTCGCTGGACGTAATTGATCTCATTTCGGACGACGAAGACGAGGACGTGAAGGTGGATCAGGTTGCTAGAAGGAGCGTCAAGACAGGGAGATTGGACGGAAAGGAGCACGAAAGGACGACTGAAGGACTGTTTCAAAGTCGTGTATTTCCATTCTTGACGTTTGTCGAAAGTGATTTTATATTAGTAGAGGATGGAATGCAATTGAGAAAGAAAATGATGGAAAAAACAATTTTGCACTCGAGACGAGCAGATCAAAAAAAAGCTTCAAATTCGGACCTGCGGCCACTATCGGCGGTGTCTCAAACATTGAATATAATTGTAGAGCACAAACCGGTTAAGTCGAGACCGCCATCAAATCTGGAGGCAAAGAAGGAGGGAGCAAAGCTGAAGGCACTCACAACGTCAACAGTAATGTTGGTCCACGGAAATGAAAAGAGGAATAAAGCGACGGGAAGGGCTGGAAAGGACACAAGCGATTCGACTGTCACGACGGGACAGAGGACAACCACTTCGGCAATTATTGTCGCGTCCACTGCTGGGAAAGATGAAGAAGCAAAACGAGTTGAGAAAATGAAAGCAGAATCGCTCTTCCAGTCGCGATTGTTTGATACCATTGAGTATACAGTCTCCGACTTCAAAACGGAGTTTGATGGCTTGGCGTTGGCTGGAAGAAACCATTTAATTTCACCATCGTCGAACGCTGCAACATCAAGATGCGTAGGACCAGCCGCATGTTCACGTGCGATATATGTGATTCCTGAATCAGACAAATCGACGGGATCAGCAAAAGCGGCATTGGCAGCCCGATCGACACTATCAAGTTTCGCTGCGAAGAAGGAAGCTGTTCCAGCAAGCGTTGAGTGTATACCATCGGCGACGCTCAAACCAGCGACAACAGCAGGACCAATCAATTCGACATCGACTTTTAATGCAGATGTAGTGAAACCAGTTTCTGGGGCAGCTGCAGCAACCCCAGTGCCATCTCGGCCCGCCGACTTTTTCTTGAAGCCACGACCGGTCACTGGCAAACCATTACCTCCCCAGGCTTTGGACATCCAGTCAACACCTGCCACAACAACAGCATTATTAAAATCTTTTCAAACTCCGTTTAAGCCTGTAAATGAAGAAAGTGCGCATATAATCGCGTCATCAACCGAACAATCGAGCTCAGCGCCCAACACGACAAAGATTGTCGCATTTGATCAAGATAAAGTTTCAGCACCAGCGCCACCCAAAAAATTACCAAATTCGATCAAGATAAAACCTCAGCATCAGAACCACCTAGATTTAGCCCTTGCGCCGTCTCCATCGACGTTGAAGGCATCGTCTACATCAATAAGACCTGCAGCCGTCTCTCCTGTGTCTGCTTTGGTCCACAGCTCAGCTGCTCAAAATGCACTTCAGGAATCAGTAAATGTGACGGTGCTAAAAGCCAAGAAAATGCGATTAAGTGAAAATCAGCAGCGTGCGGAAAGAAAGAAACGACAATTGGAAGCTCTATCGCTTGATGCCAAAGCGCCTTCTAAACCAGATTGCGTTGACCTTTCTAAAGGCAATGCAGCAGCCTATGAAGGATTACCCATCGCACCTCCTGTGCTAGGATTTTGCGGTCCAGAGTTTCTAGCATTTATGCGCGATTGCGGAGATGAAGACGGAGAAGAAGACGAAAATCCCGACGATGTGAGTCGCTCCCGGTTGCGACTCTTAGATGTAGTGGATCTAACGCATTTAAGTGATTCCGAGGACAGCGATGCGCTGCTCACACCTCATTTTGAAATCACACCGGTAAGCTTGACCAGTGGTCAAGCTGTGAAATCTACACCAAATAGAAGCGCACTCGACTCAAAAGCATGGAACGTTCCTGTGATGGAGAGTGAGCAAAAACGGACGCAACCTGAAAAGGCTATGTGTGAACTTTGTGAAGAAATAGGAGCGCTGTATAGGTTAATACAGTGTCCGACTTGTACGAAATACTACCACAAAAAGTGTGCAAGGGATAGTGGCGATGAAAATGTTTGCTGGAATTGCGAACTCGGATCGTTGATTGACGACAGTGAGCTAGATGAAGAGCATGCAAAGCATACGAGTGAGTATTTAACGTATCTAAAGGACCTACGACGCTCATTATCGCCCGTAAATGAGAAAGGCGTAGAAGAAGAGGGTAATAATGAGGAAGAGGAACAAGACGGAGACGATGCACACGATGTTGACATGAATGGTGTTTCTGAGGAGGAAAGGGCTACGTTGGCACAAGGCAACAATATGAATACAACCGGCAAGATTTGGATGGAGTTTCTGGGAGGTGTGACAGCTGACGTGGGTGCATCGTATCATGAAGTCACGAATCGTATTACAGAGGAACTCCGTGATGAAGAAAAGAAGAGGCAGTACTCGCTGGGCTTTGTGTCGCGCGAGGAGTTTGAAACTCAGATGACCGAAGTAGAGGACCACTATATTAGTGAAGAAGCACGGTTGCAGCAATTGGATCGGGAACGAGCTCTCGAAGCAAAGAAAGCTGCTGAAGCGAAAAAAGCGCAGGCAGAGGCGGAAGTGGCTGTTGAAAGTCTGGAGCTTGCTGTTTCTAGTAAGATTGGCAGCAACGCACATTTCGTTCCAGCGGCAGGTGAACAAGGTGTTGCGAACGGAGAGATGGCACTTTCGCTTGATGCAGTCGCCCCATTAAATAATGTGGACAGCTGCAGTTCCACAGCTACAAAGTCTACTGTTTGCCGTGTGGCGATATCGCAGCCTATAGTCCCAGCATCTTCCGTGGTTGTTCCTGCTCTTCCAGCCGCGCCTACAGGATTTCAATTGGTTCTCGACCAACAACATTTACGGTATCGAGCATGAAATTAGCGTTGCCTCCATTATCGACACCTTAATCACCTATTAACTTGTTTTAAGGAATGTAGTCATTGCATTATACAGTACCATAGCCAAAAGGTTTAGCTCTTTACTTATTTTCCGCCAGCATCTTACCAAAGTCTTCTTTAAAAAAGGCCAGCGCCTGTGCCACATCGTCTACAACTTCATACGCCCTATGCTCCTCATCATTTTCTGGTTTATTGTGCATGCCTGTGAGTGTCAGTACGGATTTCCATCTGCCACCCGCATCGTTTGCGCCACAAATGTCCGTTTTGGGGTTGTCTCCTATCATATAAATACGTGCCACATCTTCATGTTGCGCATCGATGAGTGTTTCTGCAAATTGAAACGAAGAGCGTTGAGGCTTCCCATACAGTGTCTTTCTTAATTTGTGGCCCGTTGTACGCGTAAACAAATCCTCTAGCATTGCATGAAACGCTCCCGCGCCATATCGTGGCAAGTGAAATTCGCCTACGTACTGAAAATCGGAGCAAGCAGAGTAGAGAGGAATGTGCTGACGCTGTCCATTGCCGTCTCCTTCAATTGTACGCATACCAAACAGTCCAAAAGGAGAGCACAAGACGTCCATGATAATCTGGAGTTCCCGACCCCAGTAAATAGGATCAACGAGTACGAACACAGCAGCAAAAGGCTGTGACTCAAAGCGTCCCTTTTGATATAGTGGCCTCGGGACCTTAATGTCAGGGTAAAGACTAGGAAAATGGCCGTGCAGCTGGTCGACCGTAACTACGTGTTTGAAGCCGTAGTTGGTCATAACTTTTTGAAGCGCGTCGCTGTCCTTTCCGACTGCCAACACCAACTCATCTCCGTGCTTGTCCTCCAGCTCGCGCATAGGCGTGTGGCTCATACACACGTACTCAGTGGGAATAGACACATTGCCACCCAAGATTTGCTCGATTTGTCGGGCTTTCTCCACTTCAGGGTAACCGCCTCCGTTGGTCATTATAGCGAAAGGAGTGTTGGTCGCCGCGAGCTCCTCAAGTACCTCGCGCGCTCCTGGGATCGGTGTCCTCCCACGCAGTAATACACCATCTACGTCCAAGACTACGCCAAAAGTGGAGGCAAGGCGATAAAAATGACTATACTGGACGTTGGTGGCTACTGTTGCTGCTCTACGCAAGACGTTCATGACGCGCGCGGTGCGACCAACACTGATGATTAGATTAAAGGTTGCATATGGTAGTGAGGTATCAAGTATGACGTCTCAAGTATCAAATCAAACAGGTTCCCAAATGTTTCCGCCAATTTTCGCGCACCTACACTCTTCTCCGCTGGTCGTGCGGCGAAGTTCGGGCACCAGTTGGCGCAATCAAGGCTCTCCTACGGGTATTGACGAAAAAGTGAGCGGTCTTGAAGCTGTAGGAATAATTGACGTCAAGGCAGAGCGCCGTCTGCTGCTCGAGACATTGCGCGAATCGGGTCGACGATTAGTATGGCACTCGGAAGTCGCTGATTTGCACGCGTTTCAACGAGTTTTGTCCTCTGGCTGTCGTGCTCTGCACTTTTCAGGTCATGGTGTGCCAGGAAAAGTGATCTTTGAGACCCATAAAGGCGAAGCGCAGTTTGTGTCGCAGCAGGAACTGCAGGACCTGCTGCTCGCCAGTGGTGCTGAAAGTTACCGTCACTCAAGATGCAAGCACAAAAAAAGGACGCCTAAGTGTCCATGTCAAAGTCAATGTCTTACCAAATGTGATAGCAGTAGCAATTTCTGCCGTTCTCCGAGCTCCAAAAGCAACAGTGACGACGCCACATCAAGTCTCGCACTTCGAAGTCCTACGGTGGAGAAAGACTGGGTGGCCATATCGTCTCCTCTTAGTGTTAAAAAGCCTACAAATTCATTGCAACTGGTGTTCGTAAGTGCATGTCACTCGGAGAGTGTGGCTCACGCATTCGTGCGTGCTGGAGTACCGCACGTCGTCGTCGTGTCTAAAGAGGAAAAAGTATTGGATCGGAAAGCGATGGAGTTTGCCAAAGCTTTTTATACGGCTCTTTTTGCAGGTCTTTCCGTAGCTAAAAGCTTCCAGATTGGACGTGTGCAAGCAGAGATTGCAGTTGTCAGTGAAGTATATATGGAAAAGCCATCTGAGTTTAAGTTACTAGGACATGGCGACCATGCTAATGCTCTGTTTCAAGATGTACCAATAGGACATTGTGTCGAGATGGAGACGAGAGGAATGGTACAAGAAAAAAGAGTAATAAATGACTGCGATGCTGTGGCTGAGAACTTTGTGGGGCGGTCCCTAGAGGTGTATCAAGTGTACAAGTCGTTAGTAGAAGGAGCGAGGTTGGTCAGTATAACAGGGGAACGTGGCATTGGCAAGACGGAAGTGGCGTTGCAGTGTGCTCAATATGCTACGGAACGTCGAGTCTTTCGTCACATTTTCTATCTTCGCTTGAGTACGGACAATGAAGTCGAAGACAACGTGTGTGAAGTGGACTCATGTGCATTAATTAATAGGTTTGCCAAGTGCTTGGATCTTGTAGCTACATCGCTCGATGAACTAGTACAGCGAGCTCGGCAGCGGTGTGAAGTAAAGAGTTGGGGCGATGAAAGTAATTTTCTATTAATTTTGGACGGTTGGGACCAGATACAACGACAGAAGGCGAGTTTGCACACAATAGTCACGATGCTATTGCGACGGGTAATTTCGCTGTCTATTCTGTTAACTGGTGAGGGTAGATTTCTTGCTACGGATGGAGTTAGTGAAAAAATTATACCGGTGGGTTCATTGCCGCCGAGAGACGCGGCATTGTTGTTCACTCTGCGCGCGCCAAGAAAAATAAAAGTACATGAAATGGGAGGAAGCACGGATCTAGAAACATTTGGTACTCATCCTATAATCAAAAAATTGCGAGGCCATCCACGAAATATTTGTGCGGTACGGTCGGAATAATCAGCGGTTGGAGGCCGTAATTATCTAGAGTGATTGCTCATCTCTTTGTTACTTGTTTTGTTGGCAACACAGATTTCGCATTTTTTGGAGGGTAAAGATATGGAGCTGGATCGGCACGAGTTCTTGAACAATATAATTCCATCCGTGACAGGACTCGGATCACATACAGAATCAAGCACCAATTGTGAAGTACCTTTGCGGCGAAATGGATGGAAAGCGCCTGCTCTGCTAGAGACGAATGTTGTGGAGGATTGTCATCTCTATCCAAGCGAACAGCGTGATCTTTTATCGCTTGGTGAGGAGAAGGCAGAATGTCAACCGCAACCTAGCGCATGCGAGACTGCTAAATCTTCACTTAAGCCTGCAGCCTTGCAATCAGATAGAGAGACAAATCATTCTTCATTTACGCTGCTATCGACAAAGAGCGATTTGATATTGAGTGACTTAATCGCATCTCCCAAAACTTTGAACAAACAACTGTGTCTTCTTAAGGTGGTTAACTACGTCCGACCAATCATCAAAAGCGAAGGAGGCAGTCTAGTATGGGCACGGGCCGTAATTATTAATGCCACATTTTCTGGTGGACCGAACGCAAGGGAAGAGTTTGCAAACGACAAATCGACTGCAACAATACGTCAACTGCAAGACATAAGCGACATTCCTCTGAAGTGGATAGCGCCTCAAATGAGTTGTTTCTTTGCAATCAAGCTAAGAGGGGATGCTATCAAACGCCCACTTTCGAATCGTAGCATCGACTTTTTTAGCCATAGCTCCTACATTTGGGGTTGTGACTCTGCTGCCCCAGCACAACGTGGCGGTGCTGTTAGTTTGCGCATGTTCACCGCATTTTGGACTTGGTTTTGGCCACTTGTCGAGTGTATTTTGTGCTCGAATTTGTGGCCACAAACGGAACCACGTCTGTTGCATGGATTTTTGTCCAAAACTACTTGCGCTCGTATGCTCGAGCATGCACCACCAGGCACGTTTTTGTTGCGTTTTAGCGAAACCCGTTTACGCTGTATCGTGATCGCGTACGTACATGACGATCAGTACGTACGATTTGTGCCTGTTGAGTGGCAGCCCGATTGCAGCGGATGGTTTATTGCACTGCAACGAGATACTACTGCAGGTGACATGGAAAACAACGGAGTCACCTTTCGGACGTTACATGAATTGATTCGCAGTGTCAGCGTGTTGAAATTTCTTTTCCCGCATATACCAAAAGAAACAGCCTTTACATTGTGAGAGAAACATGTGAACATGTAATTTCGCCATACTTAGTGACAAGCATCCATGTCTGATAACAGCAAAGCTGCTGGAAAGAAATATTTCGCTACTGGGTGCAGTGGCTATGTTGCTTGCGATGACGTAATACCTTCGAAACTGTATGAAACAGGGCATGAATTGCGTGTGGCAATCAAAAAACTTAAGTTGGCTGATGGTAGTGTTACGACTTGGCAGGAAAAGTGTGGCGCTTTGGGCATCAGTTTTCAATCGAGTTATTACATATGAAGATGCTGCACAAACGCCTTCTGGATAAATAGGGTATATTGCTGATGGTTTCGAGAGACAATTAAGAGAATGTAGTTCGGCGCAAACGTGAACTCGTAACATCTTCTGGAACAAAATGTGTAAATTAACGGCAATGCTTAAGATATAATTAATTATCAAACGATATAAAGAAAGGAAACAAAGGCTATTGCTGTGGTCTCGAGAAAAGCACGGTAAAACATGATATCATCGTTATGGCAGATGATTTGAATTTGCCTGAAACTCTTGCGACTTTAGCCTGCAGATCAACCCATTGCGTGCAAAACGAGTAAGGAAGCCCCTAAGCGGCTTTCGTATCTAGCTTAACTCGATGTACGTTCTCAAAGTTTTAACAAAGAGGGATATTGTCGTTGACATGAAAAGCATTAAACATATATATTCGAGAATCACTACTCTTAAATAAGCACCTTTGCCAGTATATACCGTGACCTGTCCATGTTGATCTTTCTGTGAATGAAAAAGTCCCTTATGGCTGTCGCGTTTGCAGAAGCACCGGTTTTTTTGCGATACCGATAAGGATTGTTAAAAAGGCGAAAGCAACGCTGCGAAGACGCATTTGTAGAATTGCTGGCCAAAAGTGAAAGGAAAGGATTGTGCTGGCAAATTGGATCACTTGGTAAAACGCAAAAATCTTTCACTTTTAATAACGTCGCTCGTTTTCGCGGTCTAAATGTGCTTCCGCACGTCAAATCCTTGTAGCTTCATTTCTTTGCGAGTGCTGATTCGATATCGATCATCCACCTCTATACCTGACGATTCATATACCGTGTCAAAAACTTCCGGATTCTGCCGCCACCAAAGCCCTTTAGCAAGACATCCCCAAGCGTCGCTTAAGCCAATGTAATTTTGCAACGCGTCAACCTTTTTGTAGATCAAGATCGCCCCGATTTAATAACACTAATTTTAAAGTTCAACCTTCTAAAGCCATGCATCCATCCATTTGCTGCTCCTCCTGCAAATGCTCAGGCACGACTGCTTCCGTCAAGTCAGCTTATCATGTCTGCAAATTACAGAGTTGGCTTAGGACGAAGAAGTCACAATAAGCTGCATAGTTGGCAAGCGCTTTCGCTATGGCACGTTGTCGGTGAAAGGATAAGGAACTTCAAAGTGATTTTAAGATTTTGCGTGTTTGTGAAAGTGGTTGTTACGTACACTTAAGACGCGCCTTCGCGTATCCTAAGCGAACCCACGACTTTCGGCTGGTAAATCAGTATCTATCATATTGGTAGCAGTAGCCGAGGCGATGGTGGCTTGGCAGCCAACACGAGGATAACGCCCATATGTGTAGATTTGGTGATATTATGGGCAGACACAATCGTTATGCATTGTTAAAGAGATGCACTGCTCATGGTATTCTACGATTTTGTTGTACTATAACGACGATACAAGTCATAGTGCTTTTATAGATCGACCGCAAGGCTATGTGTAGGGTTAATGTACTGCTTAATGCTCGAGAGCTGATTGAGTAGGATGTAAAGCCGAAAAACCAGCTCAATCTATTTTACACGATGACCAGGCTTCCACATCTGAGGCAAGACGTCTCACAACCAAGTCCAACGCGGCCACCACGACCGAACCTCTGTATTCAGTGTCAAAGATAGCAATTTCCTCGGTATCCATTAGGTCAATGATCGGACCTGGGCGTCTCGTGCAAAAGGCGCCACAACGTAGTCCTTGCAGTATGCAAGGGCAAAACCTTCTTCAAATTTTTTTGGCTACTGTGAGACACTGCTTTCGCGCAACCCCAAAAAGAGATGGAGACCTGCTATGCCACACCGTATGACTTGTGACAATGCCCAAAGCGATTGTGCGTGTTTTCATTGTATACGTGCACCGAAAAATGTTTTTCCTTTGCGCGATAAATTCAGCGTGCAAGAGCGATGGGTCCCGTAAGCGAGCCAAACCGATCCTGTAGCCCGAGTGTTTACTCTTTTGTCTCAGACCTGAATGGCTCCTGGATTGATATCAGTAAAAATCGAACTAAGGCAAGTCACCATCGTGGACGATCAATTACACCCAAAAATGTGTGGCACACCTGCCAGCTCGTACTTTAATTTGGGTGTGTTGAAGTTATATGGGTCGGATGCCTTTTTGATCGGAAAGGCCTCAAGTCCGATGAGAGATACGGAACTCGGTTCTATTAATGGGTGGGAAACCTACCAGCACTCCGTACCAGAGACAGCTTAAACTATGTGTGTGCGTCAAGGTTGCTCAAATTCGAATAGAAAAAAAGAAATCGCTAAAGTGAACCTAAACCGATATTATCTGTGTCAACGAAAAGCTTGCCAAGGGCTCATTTCGTTTATTTTCTTCTCGAGGGACCTAACTCTCTATCAAGGCGAGGCAACAGTCTCTTTAATCATCACTGAGAGGCTATGAAGAGCTTCTAACTAAACCCGAGAAATTGTGGAAATGGCGTGTGCGTCTGGGCCATTCTTGGTAGCTCAGAGATTTGCTTTAATCCAATGTAATACTGGTCATGAAAAGCATTACTAGATATAAAGGCCAAGAAGTGTCCATCACCTAATCTTAGTTGAATACGAGGAACGATACCGAGCGCTTAATCTCAAGCAGTTTTAAGTCGAGACTAAATGTTCGCCCAGCCAGGTCAATTGTGGCGTATGATTAGCTCTGAGTAAGCTTTTTAAGGTCCACTTAAAGCTTATAAAAGTCTAGCAGCCTTATGATCATAAATTTAAAGCTCCTTATATGTAGTATATTTTATTACGTACTGATTCGTCTTGGTATCAGAGGCCGTAAAATTATTATTTCTTTCTGCTAGACTTAATCTATTCTCGGCTTGTCAATTGGATAGTATAACACAATAAGGCTATTAAACAGTAAGCCGTAGACCATATACAGTTCTTTTATAAAACCTCTGTACCTGCTTATTGACGCTCGAGCAATTACTCGACTTGTGTTACGCTTGCCCCCTCTCTTTCAAAGCTCATATCTTCTTGAATTTATACTTGGTTTAGTATAAAGAAAGGAGACGTCACTATTGTGACTTGTTCATTTTTTTTAAAGCCTGCACAATCGACTTAATGAGCTGCAAAGAGCACTTTTGCACAACGATTTTAGGCTCCACATCTTGCTCGACGTGCAAACATCTCGTCGTCGAGGGGTGTTACGGACAATTATCTCAAGCCATGAACTAAATTTTGCGGTGTTCGAGGGCCTCAAAAATATAACCTATGCCGTCAGATGCTGACCCGGTCTTCACTAATGCTGGTCGCGAAGATCACTTTCTCTTTTCGTCGCACATGGCTTGAATTTCTTGGTGGAGAGCCACCCGCAAACATTGTTTTTAGAGAATGCTGAGGCCGGTGTAAGTAGGTGCTCCCCTCACAAACGCCTACGCCTAAAATCTTGTGTTTGTGGCTCAGATCGCCAGGGTGGGTCGTGAAAAAGTATTCTTAAATGGTATTTTGCTTGCGCCACGCTCACCTGAGTCGCACGATCGCAAGCAAGTTAGTTGCACACCTCATGCTTGCGAGCGACAAAAAAATTTCCCTTGCGTGTTGTTTGCACTGAAACCCTCCTATTTCTGCGACCGACAAATCTCAAAACTAGAAACTTCGAAGCGGTCCAAGCTTAAAGCTCATCACTGTAAGCTTAGGCAGCACAAGAGCAGAACTAAAGCCAAAGCAGCAGAGTCTCGCCTGATTCTTAAGTACCGGGTGACGCAGAAGCTCGTTTTAGGTGAGTCAGCTGAAATTTGTCCAAAAGGCTACCTAGGTGTTACCGGCGCATATAGTGTTAGGCCTCCAATTTTTTTCGAGCTTAAACGATAACAATTGGTTTTTATTCGTGCTTCTAATATTCAGGTGGATGGCTTCACAAAAAAACGTATGTGCGGAATACCGAACGTACTTGGAAAATCAAAGGATCAGTCTCTTAATGCCGACAATACGAAGTGATTCTTGGATATCTACGCCTCCGAAGATGTCTGAGGATGGATAAAAATCTCTCAAGCTTTAAGTACAAACACAAAAAGATGTCTTTTCTGTCGGTACTCTACTGCGGCTCCATCGGAACTGATTTGTGAGCATTCCGGTATTTTTTTGTAGCTTACTTGGCTAGAAATTTTATTTTACGGTCAGCAAATTTCTATCCTATACTCTATGGTCTGCAATACCATGCTTTTGTAAGCATTGCTAATTAAAGCCTCAAATCGATCTCTGTTTAAGTTCCCGCTCTTTCACAAATAGTGTCGGGTTGCGTGAGCTGACAAAGATACAAACTTCGTGATCCGTGTATAGGGCCTCATATGCGCTTTAAATGCTGCCTAACACCATTTCATTAACTCAACAAGTCAATAAATACATTGTCAAATTGTGATGACGCAAGCGTAACTTTCGCCGGAAACAAATCTTGTGAAACCAATATTTATCCCAATTTTCTCACAATTTGTTTTGCGCTTTACACGAATCAATTGGTTCATTTTGTAAAAGAAAAATGAGATTGAACACTAATTTTCGGCTTAAGGGTTGTGAGCGCCCAACCACATTGTAAAACAGTTGATTTTAACATAAATCAATATTCCTATGAGGAAAAGCAGGTAAAGGCGACAGAAATGAATCATTTAGTGAGATGCTTGGTAATTTCCTTTTCGTCTTATCGTTATAGTATGTAAGCAGATCGGTAGAATCTACTTAGATTGACTGGGTGAAGACCAGTAGCTTAGTTGATTGCCATCGCTGGGCCACAATTTTGATCTGCTTTGACCATGTCAATAAATCAGAGAGCACGAGTGCATAAGATGACCTGAACGGCTACGCTACACCAAATCGGCGCTCGAGTACACTTAACGTTTTAGATCAGCTGCATTCATCTCGCACAATAAACTAGTCGTGATCTCTTAAATATTAGCACCTTGGAGGCAGATCGATACGCAATTTGAGTAAGCATGACTTAACGAGGTTTTGCATCGCACTTATCTGTCCAAAGAGTACTCACTAAAGGTGAAGCCACTGGTCAGCCAGTCGTATTAGATGGATCCCGCGATTAGCGCGGAACCGAAACTTAAACAATTTAAATGATTAAGCAGGGACGAATCTTTTTTGTCTTAAAAAAGATAACCGGCCAAATATCTCATTAAAGAGTAAATAAGGCCCACGCAAATCTGAATCCTGCAACTTGAAGCCCAATCAAAAGATTAAGATGCTTTTGTCTTTGCTTTTTAGCTAAATACTTGGCTCTCGAATGGGCTAGCATTATGATCGTGGATAACAAACTAAGTATTATTACCGCCTAATGAGCTATTCTAGCCGTGTTCGAGAGCAATGTCTCCTGCACCAAAGATGTATTGCTGCTTAGCAAATAATTGGGCCCTTGTCCTTCCCTCCTTGTCATTGGCATGTGAGCGCTCATAATTTCTCGGTCTCAGTGCTTACCAAAATAAGCTCGCGATTTCTCTTTGCCTTAAAGCTTTTTCCGCTGCGTGTTTTCACCGATATAAGATTCGCACACAAAATAGCTACGCAGTCTTGCTTGGATATTGCCAAGTGTACACGTTAATTGCATTTCAGATGGCATGACGAGTCTTGATAGTCTCCTCGCCTAATGATGCGGCTTTCGCGTTACTGCACGGCTACATTGTCTCAAAAACAGGAGCTTGCACGAAGCAGCGCCTTCAAATAGGGTGATGGGGCACGAATACATTGGGAGGTAAGTTGGTACGATAACGTCGCAGTAAACAGTGTCGGCTATTTTGAGACTTCTTTTGCGGGAAGAATTGATTATAAGAGAGACACACGCACAATAAATTAAAAGAGACAGTGGTGAAGTCTACATTGGTAAAAAGCTCATGTGAAATAAGACACATGGTGCTATTCTACAGCAAGCTAGTCACTAACAGCTCTCACTCTCTCTTTTACTTGTCTAAATCTGTTACACTCATTGCTTCGTCTATTACCGCTGTATATGAAGCAAGGTATTTCCAAGCTAATTTCTCAACCGTAGCTCTGCGAGAATTTTTGTAGATGGCCGTGTTAATGCAAGAGTAGTATATGAACTTGAGTATTAATGAGTTATGACTTTCACCAGGGGTTGTTTATCGTAATAAACCTTACATTGACAGTTGGACGTTGATCGGTAAGAAAAGCAGCTAGTTGACAACAGAATTGTACTAGTTATAGGCTCTACAACATTGCTAGCTTTTCTTGTATTTATTTAGAATAGCATTTCTGGGGCAGAACACCAGCAGAACACAACGATGCAACACTCGCAGAAAGTGATCATGTAGATGTATTTTCTTGCAACGTTCAACTTGAGAATGAAGTGTAAGCCGGGAAAGCAGAATTCATTGCTTGATAAGTCATCGCACAACCCGAACGATGATGTGGCTTGTGTTACAATTTGTGACATAATGTGTTGTGTGTTATTCCATGCCGAATATGTGCGTAATGCTCCTTTAAAGGCTCTGAAAGCGCTGCGTCTGAAGACGAGACATAACATTGTCGGCGCTGTTAGTCACTAGGCTACATCGGCCTTAGATTAAAAAAAAATCGACCGTACGGCATCCCCAACACATGTGAGATTCCTTATGATAAGAATCTTAAATGACTTTTTTGTATAAGACTTACGATACACCCCTTCGCAGCCATCTCGGCAATCTGGCTTGGTACGTATACGCTATGACCCGAATTGTATAAGGTGGGTTTGCACTTTAGTGCGCACATGCAGAGTGTGTCAACGGCTAATATATTGTCGAATGAGGCCATCCGTTGAATTTGTTGTGTCATCACGCTTTTGCTAGTTCATTGGTATGGAACTTGGGTATGGTCCTTGCAATGTTTTTGGCAAGGAACACTGGGCTTGGATGACCGGCTATGCAAACGCGCTCACTTAGTACATCAGAAAAATAAGAACTACTACGCCAGATGTGAAGTTTCTACCGTCGTGGCAAGCTGTGATTGATGACAATGGCTCACGTCTGCTCGCTGTGAAGGCACACTATAATTTTTTATGAGCAATGCATATGACAAGGATATTTATCGTTTAGCATGTAGCATCTCCGGGCTCCATTTGCCGTGACTGGTAGCTCAAGACGCACACTCTAAATACAAAAAGCAAATAAAAAATCCCGTCTAAATTGCAAATCTGAATCGAGTAGCCTATTAAAATTGAAATTGGGGCAAAACACGTAAACGGTGTGTGAACTAACTAGTTGTTAGATTACACATTATAGAATACATAATATGCCATAAGACTGGAGAGAGTGAGCCGTCGATTACCGAAAATATTTTCTTTCTCAGTCTCAGCAACAAATGCCGACAAGTAAGCCGTAGGCTTGACTTGTTAGCAAGCTCAAACGTCTTCACATACTTGGTAGCGTACTTATGTCTTGATCGTCACCAAAATTACGTCGTAGAATATGTGCCTCCCAAAGTATGATGAACTTTGAAAATACATTTTTAGGCACAAAATGTCGTTTGAATTCACCCTACCCAAATCTCCTGCCCACTTTTGGCGGTAAAACCGCAATCGCTGTCGTCAGGCTCCTTTTCGGCTTTGGTGTCGTGCCTGCTATTATGCATCGCACAAATGGTATTAATTGACATTACTTTGTAACGGCTAATATCATCCAATGTAAGTGACAGGATCCGGATGGTGCCTCCTTTTCTATCACCGTTCACGATGTTTCTCATCACCCGATTTTTTCGTTTTACGAAAAATGAAGTACACCACAGGCGCTTTAATGAGTGTTTCTGTCGGCTAAGGCTGGAAAGAAGTCCCAAGCTATCGGCAAAGATGTTTGATCGGCTTCATTTCTTCTCAAAGTGCTATACTCGGCGTAGAACTCACTGGCCGTGACATCCACAAGCCAGAAAAATGTTTAGTGATTTCAAGAAGCAAAGACCCTTCGTGGGATGACTCTGCCGATAAATTTATCAATATTAAACAGAGCGAAAAAAGTTGAGTCAGTAAAGACAACCGGCAAATTTAGGCCAAAAAGACGGATAGTTTATTCGGTTAAAGTACCAATTGAAACATATTGGGTATAGTGGCGGGGATTATCCACGGGTACCCTTCTTTTTTTGCCTTTTCCAATACCGAGAAACTCTTCATTTGGATACGATCCAGTGCTCAAGCTTACTTATAGCCGTCGAAAGATCATTTATGCGCAGTGTTTCTTTTAAATTAGCTCCGTGTGAGAAAAGTGACCACACCAAGAAAAGAGCATGCTGCCCGATGTCATTGTCGTTACCGATTGAGTAAAACTTCCAGGACAGATCCTTCTCTTCCTTTCAAATTTGTTTGAAGTGGGAAAAATGGGCTTTAGTAACACGACGGTGTCCGGTATTCGGTAAGTCGCGAATTCCATCGTCAAATGCACTTGACCTATCTGTGTATGCATCAAAGTGTGTCCTCTTTATCTTCAATAGCTTATTTGTAGAGCCCAATTTCTGAGACCTCATCAGCTTTAGTATCCCAGGGCGTGTCTTGACCGAAGTAAACGTCGTAAACCTCCTTGTCCATGCGGAAAGACGTCTTGCAGAGCAGTAGAGTATAGCATTGGATCTGATACCTTTCGGTCCGTACTTCTGGCTGACGAAGCCATGCTGGTGACACAGTCTTTAACTTGAAGCTTTTTTGCGATTTTATATGTACACAGCAAGGCAAGTGCTCCCCGTTGTTCTGGGTGATGATTTCTTTATTGTTGATATAGCCCAGATGAGAATGTGTTGGTGTCGATGCGCCAAACTAATTCCAGTTTGATAGCTGCCCTCTTTGTTATCAGGGTCTGCGTTGTATTACAAGGCGCTGAGCCAAGTAAATGGCGTACTTTTTTTGAGCTGGTATTTGTATTTATCTTTGCCGCGGGTAATTTCACACATGACTTCAGCGTATTCTAAGCCCCCTCTAAAAATTGAGCCTAAGCAAGACGAAGTCTCTTTAGGCGATTTACATTAAAAAGCCACTTTAGCCAAGATTTTTGCGAAAGAAGATCTCCTTGTGCTGGGGACCATCTACCTTGAAAACCATCGTATTAGCTTGGACGTAGCTTGCTAAGATCATTTGCTTGCAGGGACGGCTTAAAAAGATCCGCATGAAAGCCTTTTATGTCACCGCAATTTTGTTTGTACTCAGCAGCTCGCGGTCTATGTAGAAATATGGCACCCTTAAATGCAGAAGCGTTAGGACTGCTTTATTATCTTTGCCGCCCCATTGTAACTTTGCGATAGATAACGCTTAGAATTCAATTGCCAATGTAGCCGATGTATTGAGCTTCCGAGCTCTTACCAAAGGCTTTGCGAGTGCCTTTCATCGACTTTGATCACGAAAGACTCACTTATTTTGTCCCATGCAGTAATGGGTAGTACGAATTCGAGGTGTGTGACAGATGTTGGTGGTACGACCATATTGTGTGGCACAAGTCAAAGTGATACTTTAAGCGTAGTGTCTGAGTATTGACGAAGAGTGGTACATAATTGAATGACTAGTGTTTAGGGCATAATGATTATAACAAATATGCTTGATGGTAATTGTATAATATATACTTCACAAAGGCTTCAAAAGCTTTAATAAGGTTCAGTTCACATTTATCACCTAAATAAGATTAGTAGTTCCTTTTTAAGTCGAGCAGACAGCAATATGCGTTTTTAAGGATAGATAAAGGTTAGGGACCAAAAGTCATGCTCTATTTAAGCAAATACATAATAAACCTAGTAGCAAATATTGTCCTCCTACATTTGAATCGCTTAGACTGCTCCTCTGTGGGGATGAAGCGAACGATTTCAATCCCCAAGGCATACAAAACGGGTTAAAATTCATTTGACTTGACCTTAAAAGGGGGGGTATTGTTTGGCTGAACAAGTACCTGACGCGATCGGTGCGCGTCTAAAGATAATCTAGTTCTGATAACGCTCTTTTAGAAAATTCTCAACAGAAAAAAACAATGTGTCGTTCGTGTCAATGGCGTCGGCATCTAAGGCGAATACCTTGCCCAAAACGGAATCTCATTTCAGTGACGTGAAGACCTTATATGAGATGAAACCAGAGCGGCTGAATTGGCCATGATGCCAGCCTTGATGCGGACGGAGGTATAAAGGGTGGCTTTTGCTATCAAGAAGATCGGTGGGAAAGCACGCAAATAAATACTTACGCGCAATGCCTCAGCTGAGGCGGTATTCATCACCAAAATAAGCTAAACTAAACCAGCAAATGCAAGCGTTTTTGCCTGAGCACTACGCTTACCGTGGATATTTACGCGCTCTTGCAATTAATCGAGTTTAGAAAAATTCGGTAGTCTTTGCCCACGAGTGACGAGCTCTTATATCTGAGAAATACAATACCTCTATAAAAGTGGTGGCAATAACCTTCTTTATACGCTTGGGCTTCGCCCGACTGCATATACTCTGACAATATCGACGTGATAGTGGCGATAGAAATCGAGCTCATACTTCAGAAAGCACGAGTAGAGAAAGACGTCTTGACTTTGGCTTTTCGAGCGGTCCGGTTTAACTACACCAATGAGAACGCAGGCCTGCATAAGGACATCTTTCGACGTTTACATCCACGGTGATACCCGTAAAACTGTCCCTTGCGCAAAATGTTAAGAATTTCAGAGCCATAGTCTTGAAGCATACCACTCGTCTGGTGCTGTGTGGAATAACGGACACACTAAGAAGGCACTGGATGGTCTGTTGGTGAATAACAGAGTTGTTTTTAGCATCAAAGAGGAAAGTGATGTCGATGTTTTGGAACATCTAAAAGCTTTAGACTCTGGAAGTCGTATCTTACTCGCGAGCCTACCTTGCTGGATGTTAGAGCAACTGTGATAGGTTTCAGTATTCCATGCTCTGTCCATGACGGTTTCGACGCATCAATGTAATACGTTCGACACTCCACTGTCAAAGGTAGTCAGCCATATGCTGATGCACTACGAGTATCAGTACGATGGTGTTGCTTAGCAACAGAACAGATAGGCGCTGTATCTAAAACTCTGCAGAATCTAGGTGTAAAGTCCTTTGCCTTTTTTGCCGTAGATACATATGCAAGGTATAATCTTATCCTTGGGATAAGGTGGATATATCACCAAAGATACCGGACATTTTTGAGGTCAAATACTTAAGGCTAAATCTCCTTTTTTAGCAGAGCGCTGGTGCGCCGTGATACCATCTCTACTAGAGACAAAAAAGCGTTTTTGGTGCGGACAACAATTAACGTGCTAAAGATTGTCAAATCTGAACATTATTGATGGTGTTTCGAGGGCAAAAGCTCGGAGCTTAGAGTGTCACATTAGATACTAGGCGATGCTTGGACTATATCATTTGCAGCATGCCAAAGTTGACATGGCTGATGTTTAGTTGAATGAACAATCGTGTCGTCACAAAAACGACTCAAAAAAATGAAGTCGACGACACACATTGAGCAGCGTAGAGCAACGTTTTTTGGTCGTAAAGGATCTTAGCTTGACAGTTTACTGCATGACGATAGCGCTCGTCGATATACTCCAATGAAGAGCATATCGGCATGGTCAAAATAAAGACACTCCTGCAATAGTGAACGCTTAACTTTTACTGGATGAAAAGTTCATGGAAAAGCTTGGATCTGTCGAAACTGCCGACAACTCAGCTAAAAGCGTTGTTTTACGACCTAAAGAGGGATAAAGTACTGGATGAAGCGGTCTTGTAAGATGCTGGGAAGATTATTTGTACATTGAGTGGGTCCTTAATTTTAACCTTTCTCGGATCTCTATTTTACTTTGGTAAATAGATACCAAGACGTGGCCGTACGAGACCCGCCTTCGGTGTTATATTTGTAAAGACAGACGTCATGAAATTCCTTAGCTCCAGATACTAAAAACTGCATGATGCAAAAGTTTTTTATAGCCAAAAGAGCAAGTAGACCACTAAGAGCATTCTTTTGTGCAAAGCGCGAGACAAAAGTAGTTTAAATATGGAACTTTCTCAATTCCACATTAGTAAAAGAACAAATGGCAAGTGGTGCATCGTACATGCTTACATAACGCTTTATGCAGTTTCTTACGCCAATATATTTTGCGAGATAACGCGGAGAGATAAACAATGTGCATTGCGCTCGGCTTATTCAACAGGCACCACCAACATCTCGTGACTTATCTTGACTGCGTTCAGCATTCATAACAGTATGCTCAATTGCGTTGAGTCATGCCCAAGGGCCTTAAAATGCACTGGAAACGTTTATCGTCCGCTGACGCAATTATAAATACATTTATATGAATATTTATTCCTAGCACGAAAAAAACACCCGGTAATCCATGTTGTCGAGTGCTTGAGTGCACATGCGCATTCGAGGCTTACGCTACATCAGCTTTGGAGTTCTTTGGCGCAGAAAAATATTTTCTTTTGGGGTTGCTCATTAAAAAGCATAACCTTTTGAAAATTCCTGCCAGAAGTACTTAAGAACGTGACTTGGCCAGACACAAAGACCGTGCAAACTACACAGAAGTGGCTACGCCGGTCCTGGCCTTGCTGCGTTATACAGCGATTCTTAAGTGTTGTTTGTGACGTGTTCGATGGTGACAGCCTCGGCTTACTGCTGCACGTAAAGACCGAGGGGCGGGATCGGGATTCTCCACTCAAATATTGGTAGCTCGAGGCTGCAAAGAATAGAGTAGCTGTTCGCGACAGAAATCTACTTGAAATGAAGTATGCTCTTGTCAGGCTCGAATTTCACCTTTACGCCTCCGAGCCATTTGTGATTTATACATATCTTGAGCCACTACACACTGCGACAACTCTCACAGATGAGGCCGAACCAGCATACCTTTTCTATAAAGTATAAGCCAAGAAGACATAATGATATGGTCGTAGCAAAAGCTACAGTTGCGACGTGTCAATGCCAAAAAGAATTGCGGTACGTATGCACAAGATGACGCGTGCGCCAAACCCTTTGGCTCCGTGGAGCGATGCGTATTGTACCTCGGACAAAAAACCACTAGTGGTTGAACGCAAGGCTTTATCGGCTTTTGACAGAAGCTGGGATGTTGCAATGTTGTTTATTAGAATTGAACAAGGCTACCAGCCACGTACTGTGGCTTCTCTTGTTGAATATATATAGGTATAGATATATTATCCTGTGTGAGGCTGATAATAAGCCGCTTGATGGTCGTTTCAGTCGAGAAAAGACGTATGCCTTGCTGAGCACCTCCGAACGCAGCCTCATCGTTGACGATCTTACCACTGTCAGCAGTCCATTGGAATGCATGTTGTGCTCGGTCTGCCGCAGGACTCAACAGACAAGTATAGGACTATAGTCTTTGTTGACTGATAAAGAAAATTGACTCATTTAGTGATTTGGTCAGGACAAGTTGACGGTTAGAAGCTGACACACTAATTCTCGACCTTACCTTCGGGCAGCATGTACTTCCAGAGACTGGATATGTCTATATCAGACGATCCTTGGACCGGTGATCAGACAAAGCGAGTGATTTGCGCCTTCGAATACGTAGTATGCAGTGCATGTGCACATTTTTATGACATCACAGCAGCACGCTCCCATCGCGTTATTTTGCTTCAATTAAGCTTAACAAATAGCACGCTATTTCACGTGAAATGGTTTGCAAATCCTTGCGCTATACTAACGTTATCACGTATTCAAGATAAAGACCTGATTAGTACAAAACTTAGTGTCTTAAGACACGCACGCGACAAAATGGCTAAAAGCCAAGATACTACAAGGCTATACAGACAGAACGAACATGACCAAATATAAAATAGTAGATGTGATGCAGATAAATCCTATAAAGTTACTTGCAAATACAATAAATAGCGTCTTTGAGACTAACAGAGCTGCGTATTATTAGCCCATTTAAGGTCATAGCGAAACGTGACTTAGTGTACACGCTTGATATTTCTAGGAGGTGCGTACACATCGAGTATTCTATGTGAACTAAGCCGGATTTGTTGAGCGCGGACATCTTGTGCTGGGTCATACACAGGCATAGCCACGAAAGCCGTGCACCAAATCTTAATCTGGAGAGCCACTACATTTGTCTCGAGAAGTCAATCGACTTGCGCGCAGCAATGCAAATATGCGTTCGAGGCTCAATAATAGATTAGACAAAACATGCAGATCACGGAACTGCAGCATTTAATCCGTGACTTGGCAAAGTAAATCGAGGTTGCCGGCGTCACAGTTCTCCAGCTTCTGTTCTGCGCCTGCTAGGCGTTGGTCGTGAGTATATTTATTGTAAAGAGCACACAGTGAACCGCATGATATTAAGACATCAATTCGTCCCTCTTTATTTGATAAAGTGGGCGAGCTCTGTTCTTTCTCGGAGAAATCCTTGCGTGACGACGTTGCCAGGGTCGAAACAGGATCTTGTGAAGTAAAGGGAGTTCAATCAGTTAGGACTTGTGTAAAGTTAAGTTTGAGGGCCCTTTTCGGCAAAACTTTTCAGAAGTCGCTATCAATTTTTATCCTAGTGTTGAGCGTCTTCGGCAAAAAAAACTTATACTGCCGCTTTTGCGAGGAGCTCATTTCAAGATAATTGGTGACCGTCGTAGAGAACGTACCCACAAGAGCATGATGTTCTGGACCATAATTGTTTTAAGAAGCAGTGTACTGGCCACAGATGACGAGTCTCTAGCCAAACAAACTCAACCACTTCCCTCGCAAATGGTCTATGCAGAAGCTATTTCGAAGTGCGAGCGGAAATGCAAGTCTAATATATTGCTGCGAGGCTTTTCAGTGTTTGGATTAATGTTTTTGCCTGACTCTCGTACGATGACAATTAGACTCGCTGTGAACGAACAAGTGAGTGATGAGCAAGACCAACCGTTGCATTTGAAAGAAGGATAAACGCGACGTTGACTCTTGCTAGGCAAAGGCAGGCGTTATAATAGTGGCTCACTGACAATGCAGCCCCTAAAAATTATATCTATCTAAGCTTTTTAAACTATAAATTTACTATTGAAAATAATTAAATTCATACCGCTCATTATGTGCACATAATTTCTTAGCATAAAGTATTTATTATTCTTAACGAAGGATACACAACTATGCCAATACCCACGGCGGAGTTATGCCCTTTCGCAAAGCGCTCTTGGTATTATTGTATGGATTTTAATTATTTAATTGTAAAGGTATAAATAAACCCATAGAGAAGCTACTTACTAATAGTAAGACCCTATGCGTCTAGTAGAGAGAAGGTATTTTATGCGATCGTCATCAGCAGAGAATTTTGCTACAGCGGGTTTGAACTCGACATGCTCTTGGTACCGAGGCGACAGCATCCGATCAATGTTCATCGCCTCAAGCGAAGACTGTTGCTGTACAACGAGAGACTCAAACTCCGCTTCCTCGGCACGACGATGCTTCTCTCGCCGTTTTCGAAGCCTTTGGGCAGCCTCAGCTGGTGCAGCTTCACCTGCAGCTTGACTACGCGCTTGACGCTCTCGTTCAAGCGTCAATGCACGTTGTTGGGCTTTTTTCGCTTTTTCTCGTGCAATCGCCACTCGCTCTTCACACTGTCGACTCTGCCAGACCAGGTAATAGATGTAAGATCTGGTACCAATTACGTAATCACAAGAACACACGATCGTACAAATTCGGCCATTTCTTCGGATGTGCGCCGCTGGTGATACATGTGTGCACTGTCTTGCCCTACCCCACTTGTGTTTTCGGCCTGATCTTTAGCAGCAACAGATGCCTTAATAGGAGTTGCCGAGCTGCGACTCGTGCAATGAGGGGATTTCGTACTGCTCGCCAGCATTTGCATCCGTTTTTGCATGACATCGCCGCGCCGCCTCGTGGCATCACCGTGGCGTTCGCCTTGGAGCTCAGTTAGACCAGTCTACTACCCAAAATTGACAAGGCTCTTACTTAAATGTGCCATTCGTGTACCGACTTCGACGTCAACTTTCCTCCCTTCTGCTTTCCACACAACAAGGCGATGTAATACCGATAACAGATGGGACGATCAATGTCCAATAATAAACATTCTTTCGTCTACTGCGCAGATCGGTCGAATTCCGGCATAATAATCGAGTATGTGGACACAAAAATCGAAGCTGCACCAGTAGAAATTACGATCGCATGACGACCATCGGAGACGAGGAACGCGGGACAAGCGACAACGCTGTTCTGCTTGACCACGTGCGGCAACTGATACTCGACGTGATCGGAAATGGCGATCGTTGCAGCAGTAACGTCCCCGATAATGAAAACGCCAGTCATGGCGAAATTGAGAACCTTGGAGATAAGAGAATTGTGGCTCGACGTTACAGTAGCTCTTCCAACACAACCATGGACAGGATGGCAAAAGAACGTCTGCTTGAGGACAAGCTAGCGCATGTGCTCCTTGAGCTCGCGGAAGCACAGAACAATCTCCGCTTGGCTGCCAATGCAGGCAATGCATTGCTGGAAGAGCTGAAATGTGCACACGAGGAGATTGATACATTGCAAGATGAAGTGGAAGCCGCGCAAAGCGAATGCGACCAATTTAAGCGAGAAACACGCAGTTTACGTGCTCGGAATGTAGTGTTGGAGAACGAAGTGCAGCGCTATGTCGTGTCGTACGAAGGTACAATGCCTCAGCACCCGCGAGCAATACTGACCACTCGTGGCGGCAATAACACTAGTTGTATTACCGGCGACCATCACTCACCTCTTGTTGCAGTAGCATCGTGCGAGCGCTGTGGCTCACAAGAGGTCGAAATGGCAAAATTGGAACATCGCGGCGACGAGTTCAAACGCCAGTTCATAGAGCTAGAGTTGACGCGCGAGCGCGACCTGCAGCGACAGCGAGAGCTCACTGAGGAGATTGCACGATTGCGTCAACGCATACACGAGCAAGACGCCGAGACAACACATGCCCAGCAAGAGCTGGAGAGTATAGTGACACAGCTGGACGAGCAGTCACACGAGCTTCAGCGCGTGCAAACTGGTCGGGACTCCTTGCGCTGTACGACGCGGCGGCTTGAAGCTGAGAATAAAGAGCTACGTGAGCTTTTGACGGTGCGGGAGGATTTGGTGACCCAGGTGGAAGCCGGCAAAGCCCGAGTGGTCGCAAAACTTCAAGTTGCGGCGAATAGAGCGCAGGCCGAGACCAAGCGCTTAACTGAGACGCTTTATTTGGTAGAAGAGCATCATGAGAATGCACGAAGACGAGCAAGTGGCATGAGACGTGATTTAGCGGTGAAGACGCAGGAAGAGGTCGAGGGTCTTGAGCAGCTACTGCAGGACGCTTTACGGGAAGTGACAGCTCTTCGACAGGAAAACCAGATTCTCCGACTTGAAGTTTTAAGATCGAGGGAAGCTGGCAATTGCAGGTGGAAGACGGCGGACGATGTAGCAACTGTCGCTGATGTACTTGCTTCTGGAGTGCACGAGTCGACGACTTGTACCTCTAAACGTGACAGTAAAAATGAGTTGATCACGACGCAGCGCTCTGGCTTGCCACGTTTTAAGATTGACAGCATCACGATCGCGGACAGTAATGCGTCGACTGAATTGTTCACGCAATCAGTTGTTAAGAATGGCAACACGCGGGGAACAACGTCGCTGAATTTGCGCTGGGATCAACGATTGGCTTTAAGTAAGGACATCACAGCAGTAGCTTCTCAATATGATGACATAGTAACAGCAACTTGTCTTTCTCGAGAGGATGCGGACAGGCAAGAAAAAGACGCTGATGCATCTTTAACACTCCAGGGTCCACACATGGATCACGGAGATGACCATTGCATGATTGACGACGCCAGTGAGGCTCTAAACTCCACTATGCGCCCGTGTGGTAGTGATAGGTGGCGAATTACACAACAATCAAAAGGAACGCTTGCAGCTTACGAGTCGTCCATTATTGAGTTGAGAAATGAAGTTTTCAAGTCGTCCCCAAATTCGCCGATTTACTTGGGTTTATCATTTTTTGCGTGCGCCACTGCGGCTACTGCCGCAAGTCTCCTTGTTCGACGTTAATACGAAGTGTGATATGATCAAAACATGTACAAAGTATGTTGTCACTTTTCAATCACTGTCGACAACGCTTACTACGATTGCGCGTGACGCTATTTCGACGTTTAGCGCGAGAGTAAACATTCACATGTTTACAAAGGTTACACGACTGAACGCCAGTGCTACGGCGTCGTTCACTGGGTCTCGATTTGGTGCGATCTTCACAAAAGTTTAGACGCGGCGCGACCATTTCCACCTTTCTTTTAAAATGTACGGCGGCAAGTTTTAAAAACTGTTGAGTATTTGATCGAATGGCCGTAGCTTGCCGATCTACAACTAGTTTGCCGGCAGAATGTGGTTGTCCATAGTCCCTATCAAAGTCATTGTCATTTTTGGGGTCTTGATTCTGGTAGGCATCTTGGTGTCTGGATAGAGGTTGATGCATCATCGCTGGTCTTCTCAACCATCGAGCTTGGAGTGCGCAATACGGCGCTCGGTCGCCGCGATCATTCTTTTCATAATTATGGGTCTCGTGACCTAATCCGCCATTTGAGTAACCATTACCAATGTACTCACGCGTGCAAGTGACTGGTCGCCGACGAATTGTCCGTACGAACTTCTCATGTTCAAAATCATGCAAGTCCTTCTGTGCGCACGCATCATCTTTTATAACGTCATATCCAGAATGACGACGTAGTACCTGTTGACGTACAATTTGCCGTTTGACTGGAATTTTAGGAATTATTCTATACTCTTCATCAAAGTCATGGTCGTCTTCACTTTCACTATTGTTTTTATCCACCTTGTACTCAACCTCATGTGCTTGAGCATAATTTTTATTGTTCCCATCTCGCTTACGTTTGCGTAATTTGGCCACCCGCTTGGAAGAGATCGAGTCTCCAGCCATCACTTGCAACACGAGACGCTGTGCTCGAAAGACAGACTGCATCTCGCCTGTAAACACACAAACCCGAGTTTTGTCGTCATGGGGGGCCAAAAAATGCGTGTGGGCGCCCGCCTTTGCCGAAATTTCGCGGATGAGTTTGCCACGATTGTCAAGCATAAGGCCACATATACGAGAAGGCAAAACGGCCTTAATCGTGACCGTATCGCCTATTTCACCGGTCGAGGAAGGAGTGAGCGTTTTCAAGCCTTCCGAAGTCGACAAAAAGTCACGTAACTTTGCTGTAACGACTCGGCTGGCATCCTCAGTCTGTATCGAAGTGCCTTGTATGTGCAATATACGATTAACGCAACCCAATGGAAGGTCTTCAGTCGAAGGAAGTTGAAGACGCGCACCTGTGCGCATAGTGACACTTTTAATCGTTGAGCCTTGTGGACCAATGAGGAACCCTGTGGCGTCGGAAGGAATTGCAAAGTATTGCCCAAGTCTTTCGCTTGCTGAAACTTCCGGACGTCCACCGGATCTGCACTTTATCTCCTTTAAAGCTGCAGCAATCGAGTTTATCGATCCGATCAATGTAATTCGACGCTCCGTTGTCCCGGGCACGACGTCATCTTCTATATAAATTGTTGCTCCAGTATCATTGCGGATCGCCGCAAGGATCTTGCCTTGGCGCCCCATCATCTTACCCACGTTTTCGCGCTCCACAAGCCAGATGAATGGACTCGTGATCTTCGGCTCATTTTTGTTTCCAGGCGAAACAGCAACAGAGATTGCTTTCGTAATCGATGTGGCAGGGAGAGCCACGAGTGGTGTCTCATAGAGTAGATTTTTATAAAAAGGGTCTCCCTTACCCGCTCGGTACGCTCGAAGAGACGCAATAATTAGCCGCTGAGCCAAGCTGATGCCTTTGGCTTTTCCGTAAATACGAAGCAGGCGATCGTCTTTGAAAGGTGATGCCTCAGGGTCTCTTATGGATATGACGCAATCCGATTGCTTGCTAATAGCTTGGATGGATACGCCACGGTGCTCCAAAAGTGCGGGCGTGGTTTTGGAGGGGATTAAAATGTGCCACATGTGCTGGAAATCGCCATGAAGCTCCGAATCGTCGTACTCGTTTGGAGTTAAAAGCTTCATTTCTTTCAAGGTAATCGATACTCTATTGCATAAATGGTCGTTTTGATCGTGGTTCATTTGTGTGACGAACGAAGTCTCTGCACGACTTGCAGAGCGTTTGAAGTTTGAATGCTGTTGATTTTTTTTTCTCCTCAGTTCTTCGAGTGCTTTCAGCTGTTGTAGTCTTATAACTTTTGCTCTGCCAATCGGCAGGTCTGCAATGCGAGACCTTGACGGTGAGGTCAAAATTGCATTGCCGAGATGGTCAGAAGTAAGAGAAGTTTTAGTCACGTCGTCGTTTTCGACCCGTTCAGGAACTTGATCAGCCAATTCTTTTCTCTCTTGAGCATCCATTAGCTCAGTGAGCCTCAAAGCGTCAGATCGGCCTAGACTATCGCTGATCGTGATACTGGCATCAGACCCTCGTTCAATCCTTGGTAAATTCTGAGGTACTTCGAGTGGCATTGTTGAAGTTAAACATAACTCATGCTTGCTGCCGCAACAGTATCTGGGCGAGTATTGCTCATGACAGCACAATCGGCTGTCCGGTTCGGTCTTTATTGCAGCTGGTGGCTCCACTATAATTGATAAAGGCTTTATGTTCATCACCGCGTCTTCCTTTACAAGTGCGTAGCTTTTTTGCTTTAGTTTATGATCGTTGTACACGCGTGCATGGGTAAGCATCGCAGTGAGTGCGTCGTTGTGGTCGACGTCGTCAGCATTTATGCTGGATAGCGCTGCGACTGGGTTCAGCATGATAGATGACCCGTTGAATGGCTCTGCTTCGTGTGAAATTAATGCGTACCTGCTTTTTGGGACACTTTTTGCGATTACTTGCTATGGTACTAGCAGCGTTTTCATTTACTAATCATACCAACAAATTTGGCACTAAAAAGCGATCGCCGCTTATTTGCAGACGTCTTGAAGCACAGCGCTTAGTTTGAGAGTCTAAATTGCTTGACGACATCCAGTTTTCCCATGTACACTGAATTGTATTTTTTGTCTCAGCTTGTGTGATCGCCGTGCTATGCGGCGCTCATTCAGCTCAACAACAACCAATGTAGAGCTAAATTATTCCGGTGTTGTACCGCAACCTCCTAGATACTCACTTGTCATGGCTGCGTTACCGTGTCGCTTCGTTGAATTGCATACGTAAGGTGTACCGGAAGGCTGGATGCTTGCGTTATATGCTGGCTTGGAGCCTTATAAAATGGTAGCTCCTAGTGTGCACCAAAATGGATAGTCTTTGCAGAACTGGATAAAAAGCTAATAGCTTATGATAGGCAAGAGCCGAACAATAATATTGAAATGGCTAAGTCGAACCTGAACTCGCCTCGGTTTTGTTATTTTATAGGAGCAGCACGACTAATTGTGCAGCTTTTACAGAAAACCTGGATCCTTGATCCCTTGCGATACGAAAATCGTTACCCATGATCTTCACGGTCAAATCGTCCGCCGCACGTCGCAGCACGAAATTTCTGAGCAGCGGCAATTCTGTGTAGTAAGCTCCAGGCTCAGTCGGTGTATCAAAGCAATGCACCCACCAAAAGGCCAGTACGGTGGTGGCTATGGGCACTATCAGCCGCCGTATGGCCACTCGTGCTTGCCTTACCAACAAGGTCAAGCGCGTGCGTAACGCTTCAAAAAGATGCTGGGAGAACATCAGGGTTCAAGAGCGCTGAAAATCAAAATATTTCTTAAATTGTTGGGTGCGTCGACATCGTCGGAAAAGTTCGTAGTGTACGCCGACCCATGCCTCTTAAGAAATGGAAAAGGTTTGGCGAATCGGCATTTTGTTTT
This sequence comes from Plasmopara muralis, assembly GCA_003676415.1. NCBI lineage: Eukaryota > Oomycota > Peronosporomycetes > Peronosporales > Peronosporaceae > Plasmopara > Plasmopara muralis. The sequence goes on along the minus strand of RCHQ01000058.1, from coordinate 78,430 downwards.
GCTCAAGTGTACTAGACTTACTCCTTTAAGCGGTAGGCTTTTAGTATCTCACAATACGCTATCAATCTGAATGTTTTTATTTCTTCTCCTGTTTGTATCCGATAATTATATTGGATGCATTCCTTGACAACTCAGCTACATTTCTACAACATCTAATAATTTTTTTGTAAGGTAATTGTGATCGGTAAGAGCACTGAAAAATGCCTGTCATTCACTAAAATGCGCCATTTCTTTAAAGGTCGAGGTCAGCTTCTACACAAAAGCTCTGCTTCATGTAAAAGCGCATGACATCTTTCTGCTAAGATTTGAATTTCGATCAATAAAATAGAGGTAAGTTTTACCTCTTATCACTTGACCGCTTAACGAAACGGTGGTTTTATCAATTCGATGAGCAAACAGATAGCCTCAAAGACTCCCCATCAAGTGAAGCAACAATCCAGCTTCAACGAAGGTTGCTTTGGCATCCAAAAGTGCCTTCAGAAAAAAGGCATTTGGGATTGAGGCAGCGTCTAAGAGTAAAGCTGCGCCTCGGCTAGATGTGGTCCGGCCTTCAAAATCGATCAATAAAATAATTTTAGAATTATTCGATCATTCACAGCAGTTGGTAAGTGCATGCCACTCACCTCCGTCTTTGAACGCCCAGACACCTACGGACTCGAGCAATTAATTGATGAGGAGCGCTGTGGGCACTTTGAAGTACACTCGGCTTGCTGTTCGCCCACAAAGACTGCAACGAAGCCTCAAGCCAGCGGTAATACTGTCAAACTGTTTTCAGACTACGTCCGACTCATCAAACAAACAAACAGCTTCACTCGCAAAGACATAAAAGTCCAAAATGATTGTCTGAAGACAAGGCGCGACCTAGAATGCCCTCATGGACGGCGCCTTCAAAATTGGGTAGAAGGACGAAACTAGAAACGACAAATCGCAGCCCATTCCTCAGTTTAACTGACCATGGATATATATCGTTCTGGGACCTCCGAAAAATTGGTCAATATTACTAAAAGGACACAATTTGTAGGTTGGATCGATTTAGAAATCCTCAATCTACACTTGACAGTGTTAATGGGTCATAAAAATGGGAAGGAGATTGAGCGCAAAGCACTAGCTTCTGCGTACGCAGAGCTCACGTCTGTTGAAATCAAAGTCGTTTGATTTTTCGGAAGGCAGTACGTGATCGAAATTGAGAAGTAGTGCGCGATCGCAGAAACACGACTGTGGTGTTCTAAAGTAGCTGCAATATGTTTAAGTGCAAATCATGCCATGCTAAAGTTGATTGTATTTCAGATCACTTATCGCTCACATGGATCGTTGGCGAAATGTGCAACCTTAGAGCGCGCAGTAGATGCAGTAGTCTATAGAACTATTGCAGTTGGGTTTTGAGTGCACCAACAGCCTGAGAATGGTGGGGCACGATGAAGCCCCACGAATTCAAACACAGAAAGACGCGAACGTATAAAAAAAAGACATTTTTCAGCCACCGAATTCGTTCGTCGACATATACCTAGTTTACTAAAAGAACGTAGTGAATTATCGTTGGATAGCTTTCTTCAGGCGCTGCAACCCCTTATTAAAGGTGCGGCGATCATCACAAAAATAAATCTCTTTTGACAAAGCATTTAATTCGTACAATTTGTCGTTTGGGAAAGGGATCTTAAAACCGTTTATGCCTGTGGCTTATTATACACAGGGGTGGTAAGGTCGATAGAGCTGAATGAAAGCAGCGCGTGGTTTCTTAGAATTAGTATTGCCACGTGCGAGTCATCCTTAGGCCGCATGCAGTGAATGAAAGAAAAAAGCAACTTGGGAAAATAAGGTGTAACTCATTGAGTCACAACTAAATACGAGAATGCTGAAATCATCATTGTTTTAAGTGGCCGAGTACGAATACAGATCCGAAATGCATACTGCAAGGTGCGTGCTGGCCTTGCACAACCATTGTACTCTGTGATTCCATTATCAACTTAATCTGACACTACTGCCACGTCGGCATACGTCCATCTCACTGATACAACATAACTATTAAAATAATGCTTACTGTACCTATCTTAGGACCCCTGTGTCTTAAGATAAAATGGGCCGATACGTAAACTATGCGTTAAAAGCTGGCGCTTTGTTAAAGGGTATACTAAGTGATTGATGACTCGAGGTACAGGATAGACATCCTGCTAATGTTAAAACCAATTTTCAAACTTAGGTATCTCGAAGGATACCAAAATGATTATGGTCCCTGTCTCGATAGCAGAGTTAGATCTAGTGCGTATAGAAAATAAAAGTCATTAAATACTGTACTAAACAAATCGGTTCTTTACCTCTACCTTGTTGCACATGTCGATCCCTTTTAAGACCGAGAAAAGTGAGCAGTCGCTCCCAAAAAAGGTATAATTTATTGTCCTTCGGAGCTGAGCATGGTGGTGTGTAGCCCACATCAAGTAGCACTTAATGTCCATCCTTTTTTCAGACGGTTTGATTTTCACTTGAACCCTTGCTAGACAAGCAGTTCGCAGCACTCGGAAGGCTGGTTGGCTTATACAAATCTGAGAAGATAACTGCATGCGTAGCTTTATTTCTGTTGCCAAGTAGCTCATATGTGCCAAGCTCTACAAGATCTTTTTGCTTTAGTGCTCAGTAAGCACAGCCTTTGGAAGCGCTTGATGCGAGGTCCAAGCTAAAAAAACTTAATCGTCCAGCTTATGAAGGGAAGGAAAAATAGATCATTCGATTGTGATAACATATATTCCCTAAAGCGGCCTTAGTCACAAATGCTTGGTAGCGCTCGCACTCTTTTTCCTAGGAGATCAGGCCAAAAACCGGGTGCTCACCTGTAAGAAACCCAAATAGTATATGTTGTAAAAACTCGTTAAAGAACAATCAAAAGGAACATTTTTCAGGCAAATTTTAAGCTTTGAGGGAGCGGACGAACAGCATTTAGCACGGAAGCACCACTCTTCAAACAAATTCAGGTGAATGTGTTCATATACAGCATAAGGGTAGGCGTCCCTTGCGTCTGTCTCTTTAGCAGCGGGCAAAGAGGCAATTACAGCTGCTTTTTAAGAAAAGCACACGCTTTCTCCTTTGAATTACTTTGGACGGGTAATATCTCGCGCTGTATGGGCTAGTATACCTAATGTTATCAACGTGAGTGTAGTCCAGATTTATTAAAGACGTATGAAGCAAAGCAATATCCGCTTCTTTGGCTATAAAACTAAAAATAGGAGCCTGTCTTGCCTAGAAGCTGACCACACCGGAAAACGCTGGTCATCACAAGGGCCAAGGCGCGATACTGTCAAGACCTAAGATTTACTTATGTGTGTCCGCACACAGCGGCTAATAGACAGCGTTATTTCTTAGCTTCGTAGTGATTTGGAAGAAACAATCACCTCAGCTGCGGTGATCCGCTGGTTGTTCACGCAAGTGTACGATACTATGATAAACATATTTTGAACTCCAGTTGACACCAGGACGCTAAAAACTTTGTCCATCGGCAAACAATTGCTATTTACTAAAATGCGGCTTATAGATGCAACAAAAGTAAGTTAAATTTGGTTTAATCACGGCTCTTACCGTCTCTAGGATTCAAAACTAGGGACGAACCAGATTATATATCTTTCACAATGGACAAAATTACTTGATCTTGGGCATGACGTGTCTATATAGCGCAAACATGAGAGCGACTGGCGCAGCAAGACCGCGGGATTCACCGGCTTTATCCCGCATAGCAGAGCTCTAATGAGTCATATTCCCGCGCATAAAGATCCGTTAATATGTCCAAGCCACTGATAGCTTCACGAAGGTAAACATGATGACTCCTTTGTCATGCCAGCACCATTACCGAAGACGCTAACGACAGAGAATACTGAAATGCATTGTCTTACTAATCCTATATTGGAGTAGTCCGCAAGACACAAAGAGTAATCAAGTCTCCCAGGCGTAAGCATCGCCAAATTAGTCGCGACTATGACAAATTTGCGAGCGGGAAGCAAAGATTATCGTGGGTAACACACTTTCCAGGTGACAAACACTGTATCACTAGCTGCGGCTGGTAAAGATTCGCAAGCAAGTAGCTTAGATTTTCCAAGACACAGTGGGAGAAAGAAGTACAGGTGGAGAACAAATAGCGAAAGGTATAGTCTCACAAGAAAAAAAATGTAATCAAGACGAAACTAATCTCTTGGTGTCTCAAATGACCATTTGGTCCAGAAAACAACTTTTATTGACTGGAATAAAAATTTTCGCTACATCATAGCAACTGGAGGTAATTTGCATACATTGCTTTACCGAACCTCGAAGTGCGAACACTCTCTGAGTCGTTGGCTATTGATAATAATTTAGAGGCTGTTTTTACTAGATGAATCCGCTATAAATACATCCAAATATGAGTTTAGTATCTGAAATCGACCTCAAAAGTAGCGTACGCTGCATCTTCGCATGTGGTGTATAGATACCCACCATCGAAACTCCCACCGGTTGAAGAGGTTACGAACGATATTGATCACGTGCCGAGTACAAAGCACAATGTCACACGACAAAGGCCACTACTTTGGGAGTAAGGTGAGCTAATTGATGACTTCTTTGCCGAAATCGCAATAGATCGCATGGTGCGAGAGTCGAAGTCGTCAATACCTTGCTGTGCTAAGAAATCGAACGAATTAAGTCGAAAAGTCCATGCTTAGAAATACCTTAGCAGTATAGCGCCGTCTTACGCAATAGTCTCAAATGATCAAAACCGCTGTGTAACGCGACATATCAGCGAGGTCAAAGCCCTCGAGGCATCATTCTTTACCCCATGGCATGCCATTTGTCGAGCTATCTGACGAAAGGGGTATGTCATACTCCCCATTCGGATTTGAGTAAAGTCATCTGTTTAACCTAGTGCAAGATACAACCAAGACTAAGGCATGTTGTGAAGTAACAAGGCCTTCCTTGAATTGGATGTTACGGAACCTTACGCTGACGATCTATTCGTTTGTAGCCACTTAAAGGGTCTAAAGTCATTCAGACCATCTTAGCCAATCTATTACTATCATGGGAACCGAAAAGTGCTATGCCAACATCTATGAGTCTGTCGTTGTTGCAAAGGAGCCTACTAACAGTCGTGAATCTTGCGTAAATACCCCGAAGACAGAAGCTGGTTTTCATAGCCTTACGTCATTATCTCACATGGATTTGGAAAAGTGCTACGGCCTAGTAAACTATTTGGACAGATATATGGTCGGCTTTGTACCCTTCGCTTGGTCTATTGAAAAAGGATATCGGTTGGTGCTTGAAGATTTAGTATTACTTCGATTTTTGAAAACGACCAGGGCAATTTATACTAGGCTTCTGTTATGGCTTTACCGGGTTCTACAAAGCGGTTTAGCATCTTTTGTAGCGCTTCCGAATATACCATTGGCTGTGCGCAGTTTAAACTGGACGAGACCATACATTAGCGAGTCATCTCGCACACCTTAGGCAGCTTCAGACTACTGGAAATAATTAGCCTGTTCATGACGATGAGTCACTTACTTTAACGAACGCACCAATGTGCATCTGCAAGACTGTAATCCCTTCTTGGTCGATCTCAATTGAGCACTCTAAAGGATGGCAACAAAGCCACTTCTTGTCACAAAGACTTAGAAGATGATCGTCATTGCCTGGAAAATGTAACTTCCGTGCTTTAAATATGTTGTATAGCTCAATGTGCTTCAAACGCGCTTTCGCGCAGGCCAGATCTCAAGTTGGTCAGATCAGCAGGGTTTGAGACTTTTTGATTGAATAGATACACCACATAAGCCAGCCTATAGCCTCCGATGCTATTCAATATTGCAGACAAAAAGCCAGATTCGATTGATTAGCGTTCAACAGCGAGCGCAGGTGCATTGCTATGAGTTGGAAGGTGTGCTAGATTCGTCTGAGTCATAATTATAACCAGCAAATACCTGGAATTGCGATAAACTTTTGAAGATACATTAAAAAAATGAGTGAGCTCCTGAAAGCTCTACCCGAGCGTCAAACACGCGGACTCAAGCGTCGGTTCTTTCTAAAACTTTGCAATCGTCGGCGTACTGTTAAAACTTTATAATTATTGTCATTGCATTTGTCTTGCCAAAAATTAGTTGTATTACGAGCTTACTAATATTTGCGTTTCCCTAAGCAAGATCAGGCAATCAACAATTGATTTAGCAGTGTGGCTGGGAGAAAAGTCGTAAAATTGGTTATCAATCCGGCACTTTAGAGTCATGGCCTTTGAGACATGATAAAGTGAAAATGTTAGCCGCAATCTATCGCAAATTTCATAGAAAAACGCAGATTCATTTATTGAAAGCTCAATTGTTGTTGTCAATACCAGACCATCCACAAAACGACTGTAAATATAACAAGTACACGGCGCAGTATGGTCGCTAAGGTTTCACATTTGTTAGCCAGTATGCTACCCATGGTGAATTTTGTGCCTGCTTACGCATTAATGGGCTCTACACTCTTCTATATACATGAGCAGAGATGCCCTGGCCTTTTGCTGATACTTCGAAGAACAATTGCTTCTGAGATAAGTGGAAAACGATCGCATTTTTTTATTATGGCACCAGTCAGCATACAAAAATAGCTGTAAAGCTTTGCAATGAGTCCAGGCAAGGGATGCAGTTGCACCAAAAAGAGAAATCCTCGAATCAATTTAACAAACTCAGATCATTTATAATATGAAAGTTGGTTTAGCATTATTATATATCAAGTGCCTTCCGCTAACGGATAAATTTCGTATACTCACACAGAGTCTTTACATTTGATCTTTCATTGATTTGAAATGACAAGAATCGGCAAACATCATCGACCTACCGAGACGATGTCGAAGAACATGGGGCTTCCCGAGAGGCGTTTCGATCTGCAATCTCATAAAAAGACCACACGCACTCTAAGCCCCCTTTCGAAAGATTATCGTCGCGCTTGGCCCTGTTGATAAGGTAAGTTCGGGTGGCCGTACGGCAACTAGTACTTTATATCCTTGATGAAGGGCTGAGGGGCTATGTACGTGTGCTTTGAGCGCCTAGAGCTCGTCATGAAGAAATGCAACTTTTTGCCGCAAGTTGGGTTTTCCTTGCCGAGACGCGCGGCTGCTGATACGACTAAAAAAAGCAATGGGTCATATTTATGATAGCCCGTCTTCTTCTCGAGTGATTTAAGAGTGCGAAATTTCTCCAGAAAAGTACAGACTGCCGATCCTTAAAGTTGTCTTTAGGGCATGCATTTTGTCATGTACGAAAACCCGCTCATCTCAATAAAACCCCAGCAAAATTGAGACGGAATAAAATTCTATATCTCTCCTTGATCGCCAAGGCCGATTGTACTTCTGTGTGAGGTGGGTAAAGCAGCAGACGCGCTTTCTTGGGTGTCAAATGCACCTTGGAAGTGGTGTGAAAATTCCACCTCATGGTCTGCGTATAATTTTTCAAAAGCACTAAACTTGGCTTTGTACTTAAGGTGAAAACAATATCTGTTCTGTTTACAAACTGGTAGAGCTGCTAAGTCGTAAGCTATGAGCCACCATTGATATAAGATTCCTTTAAACAGAATTCCAGCATCAATACAAATGCTCAGGTTTTGTATTGATGCTAGAAGCTGAGCTTTTGTAATGGTCGATTCCATCCTTCTCAACTAAGTTTGAAACAACTAATAGGCGAGGGATGAGTCAAATGCATACCGTTTTGATTCTTTATACAAAATCTCGGTTTGGCCATAATTATGACTAAAAAGGCACCAGAAAGGGCTGCCCGTCTCATCTTACGATGACCAAGTCGACATCGCAGAAGATTGCTTCGGCTTTCACAAGCGCATTTTCCTAGAACCGGCCTTCAAGCTTCTTAAGGTCACTCTTATTGCAAATTCTGCACCTGTAACATGAACGGTGGGTCTTAAAAAGTTTTCCTGCTAGAAGGACGCTCAGAAAAAGAGGCCGTTCAAAACCCCTCCCTTCACTTTCTGGTAGTCGATCGCAGCGTGTACTCCGGCGGACACATGCTGTCTTGTCACCATTCAAGGCTGCAAAAAAAATACCAATTTATTAACAACATTGTGAAAGCAACCTTAAAAGCCCAAAGGTACATGTTAGACGTGACGCTAGATTAATTAACGTTCCGGAAGAATTATTTACTTTCGGATACAAATACCGACCTAAGGCGCCTTTTTTGATGCGGTCAGTAAGAATTCAAGCCGAAAGAAAGAGGATCAAGTCAAAGACAGCTAGTTCTATTTCGGAATCAGAGGCTTAAGTAAGTGGCGCAAGAAGTGAAAGGCTTTGTAACTTCCCCACTGCTAGGTATCGTCTGGAGTCGTCGTCCAATGAAAAATCTACTCACTTTTTACACGACAAGTTCAGCGAGAAAAAGGAGGACCTTAAGGACGGGATTCACGGGAAATGCTTGCTCTCGGTCTACTTGAAAAGCTAGTGAGGCTGAACGAGCCAAAACAGTTTTGTAAGGCTATCAGTTCTCATGCCCGTTGCATGTACGACTATATGTCCAGGTTTTTGCATGTAGGCAAGAGGCACAAATCATGGTGCAGCCAAGCAGCACAATTATTGGCTTCAAAAGCCGCGAAAGCTTCCGCGCGCGACTTCATTGCACGTGTTTTTAGCATCAATTCAAAGAGCTCTCAAAACATTCACTTGGTGTCGTAAGAAGTGTAAAGAGAAGGGTGACCTGCACCGGGTGTGATAAAATTCTTAGGCACAGTCAGCACCGCGTAATTTATAGACTGGGATTGGGTAAAATTTTACGTTATCATAGCCTAAACTCAACCAACTTAAACGATATGTTGTACCTGTGTGAGCACAAAGTACAATTTACTCTCTTGGTAGTCGAGGGCAACTCAATGTCAACATGCACAATTCGCTAAAAACGTGACTTCTAAGCGCGGGTTTGAAATCACTCCTTTCGTACTCCACAACGCGGTCGGAAGCCCGTGACTTGCGTATGAAACGCCTTTCAATTTAAATAGCAAGCCTTAAGGTTTGAGTTTGCAATCTATTGCAAGGGATATTTTCCTTAAGATCGGGGATTGGAAACGGTAATTTACCAGATGATTCTTAATGATACTGCACGCCTCCTTTGTGTAAGGTTCTGTGAAGCCTCTAATCAAAAAGGCTCAGGCCTTTTCACCTTAAGTCTGTTTGCTTCAATTGTGGCTGACGTTTAGTATGACCGAGAATTTATGAAGGTGGTATAGGCTATGTCAACAGGGCTTTGTTTGAATTTCTCTTGCTCGTTGAACGTTTATCTGCAGCTTTTGTTTGTGCACCGCGTGTGGCTATCAACGGGTTGAAAAGTGGCACCGTGGCTGATATGTAGTTGCAAGGGTTGAAGCAAATTTATAGATCTATGCCGTGATTACAGATGATAAGATCTTGAACGATTAAGGAAAATTGGCTTTCTATCGTATTTGTTACTATCCATGCCACCCCTACATACACAACGCTAGCAGGAAATATGGCCGCAACTGTCAACTTCGAGCACAAGTGGGCGCTCTTGGACTATTTTATGTGATAAAAGGTATAGTCGTGACCATAGCTTTATCCAAGAGTAACCAAGGTTTATAACCAAATAGAAGACGTGTGACAACTTTACAGCTTAATCCAGTGTACCCGTTGTAAAAACGCATTTTCACTCCATCTTCTACTTGGCCTACAAAATTGGAAGTGAATTAGATGTGATAGGTTGAGCAACCCACTGTATTTCCGGGTCATGCCGTAATAACCCGAAAGTTGCTGTAAGATTTTATTTAGCTTTCACAATTAGCTAAAAAGCAGGTTCTTCCCTAAGTAAAAGTATACCGCAGCTATATATAAGTAATATCGATTATTAAATATAAGATACAGACTCGTTTGATATGGAATCCGTTTTCCTCACGTTTGGGGTAGAAATGTGAGCTGCGGTTGTGACAGAATTTACAGCACCCTGGGAGATATACGATTCTTTGCGATTGGCTGTGCAAAAGACTGCTATATTTTATACAGCATTATGACGCAACCCTAGGCAGCTTACACTATTAAGCTTGATTATTCGAAGGATAAGCTAACTGCTTATCCACCGAGGCATTGTCTTGTAAAAATCAAATAAAAATTCCTTTTACGTATTCTGATGAAGAATAGCAGACACCTAAGGATGCAACTCGCACAACTAGAATTGTCAATTTTGAATTGAAATTGGTATTAGTTGTAAGTTTCTAAGAAACTTGTTCTACATATGGCAAAAAAGTTGAATATAATGAAGATATTTTAGAAATAATCATTTCGCCAGCAACATATTGTTCAGCCTCAAACATTTTTGTAGTTTCAAAATCAATGCCAAGGCAAGTACGCACTAATCCACCGGAACGATCTCTTCACTTAAATTTCTCGACTTCTGTTCGTCCGCCGGCTGCTGCGGCGCTATTGATGACACCAACTGTGGATCTTCCACCTTTTTAGAGAAGAAATCGATTGGAGGAATTGATGGTTTGGGAGAAGAAACAGTAATTGGCGTTGACTTAGCTGCGAGCGGAGAGGCAGCCGAAAGCTTCGCTATTAATTTGAACGTCGGTGATTTTTGCGGTGTGGCCTGCGTCGCCTTCACTGGCGTCGTCTTTTTAGCCGCTGTCTGCACTGTTTGCTTCACCACATCAGTCTTCTGCTTAATCTCCTGTGTCTTTAACTTCCCCTGAAGCAGCTGCTCCTCTTTTTGCCGCTGTTGCTCTAATCGAACTGCCTCTAATCGCTCGCATTCTTCTTCGTATTCGCGAAATTTACGCATCATTGTGGACTCAAATGCTGGCTCGCACAAGAGCTCACCAACCAGGCCGCGCAAAGGAGTTTGCGTACCCTCATTGCCGTCGCTACACCGAAAAGGTCCAAAAATATGGGGCTCTAACTTTATTGGCTTGACAGCTTTAGCCTTCACGTGCTTTTGCTGAAGCTGAGACGGTAGTTTGTACCTAGTAGGTGACAAAGTCCTGTCACCACGTTCCGTCGGATCATCCGTCTCCACGCCATCCATGTAATCTACTTCATCTTCATAAGCCAACCATCGGTCTTCGTAGTCCAAATTATCCTCATCTGACTCCTCACCATCATTCTCATCGTCAGATAAACTCTCTCCTGGCTCATCCTCTTCCCACTCATCATCACTATCCACAGAGTAATCAAGCTTCGCATACTGAGCCAGTGGTCGACGGCCGCCGCGAAATAATGCAAGTCTCGTACTAATGGTGCCGTAATACGCTGGTCGATTGTTCTCGTAAAATTGAAGTAGCTTCATTACGCCTAGCTTCGAATCGCGATGCCGTCGGGCACTCCATCCATTCAAAACTGCTTCATTTGCTTGTTTCTTACCATTTTTCTTGTGCTTAAAAGACGACAAGATGGATGCTCGAGAGGGCTTCACTGTTCCAGAGGTAAGGGAAGATGACGCGTCCGTTTTTGATCTTAAAAAGCTAATTGCTGCGTCCATACGAGCGATCACGGCACTCTGGCTCGTATTAACGTCCTCTACCTTTCCCGTGTCTTGGTCGTCAGTCATATCAATTGCCGATTCACTAGTCCCCGCACTGTTTGCAGCGTCAAAAAACGCCATAAATCGCTTTTGCCGCTTTGACGCCTCTGCTAGTTTCTTCTCTGCGTCTTCACGTTCGCGTTTGCGCTTTTCTTCCTCCTTGGCTTCTTTCGCCTGTTGCCGCTCTCTCTCCTGTTGCTTCTTTTCAATTGCAGCATGACGTTTATCCTGCTCTTTCATCTCGCGATCTTTTAATTTTTGCAACTCGGCATCGACGATTAATCCAAACTTGCCTACTTTGGATTCATCTGCACTCACTTTAGCCTCATCAACAGGTTTCTGATGCAATAGATGAATAACTCGCGCCAATGACTTTAACTGGTGTCCCAAACGCTTGCGATTCTTGCGCATTCGTTTAATTATTTTCTGTGCTTCGTCGCGGAAATATCTGTCCAAATTGCCTACCTCCCAGACCCATAATGCATCCAAACTCGTGTCTTCAAAAACATTTGTCTTTGCTGGACGCACACCGTGTGGAGTACGCTGAGCAAGCATTTTAATCTCCATTTCTAGCGCCAACAAGGCGTTCTTATCGACTCGTGTGTCTTCAGACACGCTCTTATTCTCACCATCAGCAATTATTTGTTTCTTAAATGATGCCAGAATCTCCTTCGCAATAACTGAAAGACTTGCAGTTCGGCCTTGAAGACTTTTTACAATCAAACACTTGACTTCGTGGGGAAAAACAACGGTCGTTGGCACAACAGCCGAGTCGGGACTGCTTATAGAAAGTGCGTGATCTTGCAGCTTCTGCCAAGTCTCGAAAAGGACCTCCTGGGCTTTCTTAATTTCGACTGTAACGTCTAAATCGCGATCCAAAGCAGCACCGTAAATACCTTGCATCACCGTATCGCTCGCTTGTGTCGACCGCATAAGTTCAGTATACCATCGAGTTAAGTCCTCAGTCTTAAGCTTATACGTATCCACGCGGGCTTGGAGAGCTGGATCCAACGGCTCCATCAAAATAGGCTTTGCTTCCGCAAGATTTGCTTTCACTTTCTGCTGTTTCTTCGCATTTTTAGACGATTTCGACAGCTTTCTAGTTGTCTTCGCCTTTACTGTTCCTGCTGCACTTTTTGTCACATCTTCAGCCAACGCAGCAGTCAAAGTAACCACAGTATCGCTTGCTTCAGTCTTGTCTACGCCACTGACTTCCTCTGCACAAGCAACAACTGGATCCGATCCACTCAAATCCACCACCTCCGTGCTTTCTACAATGGAATCGTTCGAAATTGGAGCTCCAGCAGGTACCGTTTCCCCACCTGCTTCGAGCTCTGCTCGAGCTTGCCTGGCTTCTGGAGTACTAAACACGTCTTCGTCGTCATCCTCATCGCTGTCTGCTGCAGCATGGGGCGAAATTAAGCGAACTGGGCACTTCTTTATACTAAACTTGGCTTTTGACTTTGGAGAAGGTTTGACTTTTCGCTTTGGAGAAGGTTTGACTTTTGGCTTTGGCGAGGTTTTGGTCGCTCCATTGCCTTCTAACTTGATTCTAGCGTTCAATTTCATCGGTGTAGCCTGATTTTGAGTGTCAATATCTGATGTTTTGGAAGAATTAGTAGATCGACTCTCCTTTTTAGCAGCAGGTGACGTGGCACGTCGCCGCTTCGCTCCGACGCTCTTAGACTCTGACTCCGCAACATTATTGCCCAATTTTTGATCGGATTTTGATGGTGAAAAATAGCTAAACATTGTGGCTTGTTTCGAACCTTTCTTCTGCTGTAGACGGAGAGAAAAGCAGCACAAATGTTAGTACAGATTCTTATCAGTATCGGGCGATGCAGAGGCTTTCAAAGTAGAATAAAAAAAAAAAACACACACACTGCAACATTTACACGTAGCATAGACGCACCTCTGCCATAATTGTATTCGTAATAGGGCGACGTGAAGGCTAGAGACGCACACCCAAATTGCGCTTGTCTGCCTTGGTGAGTTTGGCGCGTTTTGGACAACACTTTTTCGATAGCGACAATTTGTGTCATTAAAGCGAGGCAAATACGGTGTTTTTCTAATATCTCGAGTAAATTTATACTACAATGTTCACGACGCTTCGCAGCTGAATCTTGCCGTTGTCACTGTACCGCCGCCACCACCAAACACACTATTACGGCAGAATTGTTTGAAAGCAATTAGACCCTTTACAGCGATACATAAAGTATGCTCTATCAACGTGAGCATGATGGAAAGTTTTGCAGTCATATCGTGTAACGAACCTTTGCATAAATCGTGGCTTCACATTAAATCGAGCCGTGCAAGATAGGCACTCTATCGGTATATGTATCGTGTTTATCTCACAAGATATGAGAAAAGATAAAGTCCTCGCCGATTCGGGTTGTTTCTTTTGCTTAAGAAACTTGCGGTAGGACAAAAAATATCTGTTCGACTGCAGTCGATCGTACACGTCAACCCTTCAAGACTGGCTGTAGTTAACAGTCGCTCACCGAAAACAAACTTCCCTTATGCAAGGTAAATTTATTCCTAGTACTTTGTAGTCAATTGTACGCCCACACAAAATACTGCTTGCATTCTCGCAAAGGCTCCGGGATGGAAAGAACTGAACGTCAAACGAGCAATTCGCACTGCTCGGAAAAGTTGTTGGCTATCGCGGGCATGGCGCTCGAATCTTGTGAGAAAAGCTTATGCCTTTTGATTCGGGCAGAACAGGTTCTGGTAGCCACGAAGGTAGCGCCTAGTGTGGTGTCCAAGCCGTTGAGGCTTTGGATTGCCACCAGAGAAGAGAAAAATCCAGAACAATTCTGTTCAAATTAGGGAGACTAAATTGTTTCAATGGCAAAATCGGTCACGGATGGTTAGGAACGCATAACGCCCGCGCTCCCTTGCCTTGAAGTCTACCCGCGTATTTCTTCATCGAAATGTTTTGTGCCTTCAGCACATACCAGTGACCTTGAACGCCACCGAATAAACAATATTCACTGCTTTGGTTGTGGTAAGTTAGACAAATTGATGTGGGCCTGTTTCTAAGGAGTCAACAAGCGGGATTTCTTTCCGCCGAAGAGCTTTGAATGGCTGCTTGTAGAATTATCGTACTCAAAGTAAGAATTTTATAAAGAGCAGGGCTCTCTTTAGGAGAAGTGTAAATATCTCATAATGAGTATGTGGTTGATACAGATAGTCGAAAATCTACATTTAAGAGGTTGCCAGATCAGAAAAAAAAGAACTTGTCTTGGTTAAATATGGTGCTGCGCAAGAGTACGCTTTACCGGCATAAAAAAATGCCGTCAATCAAAATAGCTCGACTGATGATCTAAGACAGAGCAACTGAAAAAGGTCAGTCTCAGTTCGACCAGCTGAAGACACGATTGGAACCGTCTCTTAGCCCGAAACAGACTTTAAAATGAAAGACAAAAAAACTTGATCCTGAGCATGCCATGACTACGAATGCAAGGATTCTGGAACGATTGAAGGGGCAAGCTCATACGCAACGGACTCTCAAGAGTCATAGTTCCACCTGTGTTGTGCGAACAGCACCAGCCAGTATCTAAGAGGTGAACACCGAATACGGTGGGTATCAAAGATAATAAGATTGACATGGCATTTTATTTAAGCGGGTAATAAGGCTTCACTCGAAGCATTGGCTACCAAAGACTCCAGAAATAGCGCTCATCATGTGATAACATACTTTCACATGTGAATAACATGTACATTGCATAGCTCAGGTTTCAGTGGGCACAGTGGCGTAGGTGCACCATCAATCGCGAGTGACAAAGTTCTTCAAACCAATAATGGAAGCTCACAAGACATAGTAAGCTAAACAATCTCACAAGTAAAGAAGTTCCACCACAAAGGAATTATATAGCTTCGCGAAAAGAGAAGGAGGATGCGATGCTCAGTCCTCGGAATTAGTAACAGACATCGTGGGTGACGAGGAATATATAAATGGTATAAGTGATCGATGTATCTTAAAATGTGCGCTTCAAATGTTGGTATATCAGAGTTACTAGTCTAGTTACCGGAATTTTGACCAAGTGAAACGCAAAAGATGTGCCAAAAGCTGTGCTTCTATATAGCAACATAGTTATGACTTCATTAAGGACGAGGATATTTTGATTTGGCATGAAAATAGCGTGTGTAGCGTCTTAGCTTAATATAGTGAAGGACCTTAAGGAAGTGGTATATATCTCATAAAAGAAATACTTAGCTTCAATGTTTAGGAATTCACCATCTAAATAGTTTTCGGTGAGACACGAGGTTAACCTCACTAAGCAATAATCACTGTCAGTGAGATGATTGATGAGCTCCTTTTCAAAAGCAAAGGCTAGAATGGCATGGTGCAGGAGTCAAAATCCTTAAACTGGTCACCGTTTTGTTTTGCTCGAAAACCGAGCTGTAATTGGCAACTAGTCTAGCTTATGACAAACTTAAGAAAGGCAACAATTGCTTCACAAGCTCCAAAGACAAGGATGGACGCGCTGCTTTGCAAAATGCTCAGTATAGTGCATTAAACTTGATAGATGGCTACTGTCGAATCCGCATGAGGAAGCCTTATATATGTGGTTGGTACATCTAGCGCCATGCCTCGGGGGTGATCATTTGTGTCACGAGAATTGAATCGTTGGATGAGTCTATACTTTCGATTATAACTTGATTTCGACAACATTTCATTCTAATGAAATTAGTCGGCATAAAGACAAATTTGAGGCCATGAGGACCAATGAACTTAATGATAGCACCAACAATTGTGTCGCTGTGGCCGAGAAGTTGCAGCCGCGGAACTCGAGAAGACACTGAGAAAGTGAATGCTGACTCGTCTTAGAACTTACAAAATATTTGAAGAAAGTGGTAAGACTTAATCAGGTATTAAATAGCATAGAACTGACTATGCTGGTCTCTGAAATTCTCCATCTGAAAGAGTCAGCATCAGAATGCTATATATAGCACATATCTAAGCCATCTGTTTTGTTGTTAGTGGTCAAGACATAGTCGTTTGCTGCGCTTGAAAGTTGGTCGTAAGTTAGTCGCTCCTGAAATTGGATGTTATCCTCATGGGCGAGTCTTTTTGCTCCAGTCGAGGCAGCTTTGGGCTGCCAGATTGGAGAATTCCGCTCACGTATACGCAATACCTTTAAGGCATTGTCTGAACCTTAAGTACAATATGCTTTTCAAGGCACATGATGCTCCAACAAGCGGTCATCGCAGCTTGGGAAGCTATTTTGTTTTGTACAACATACATGTGAGTGGCCAGGTCTGTAAGATCCTGTGAGCTCTAATAGAGAGGCAAAACTGCGGCTTACACGCCGGTTTCTATTCAGAGTTCAAAGTACTGGTGGACTACCGGAAGTCCCCAAGTCTAATTTTGCTTTTAAATGTTAATGGCAGCTTTTCGCTTGGCCGGTAAAGCTGGGAAGCAAATAATATTGCTGCTTATGAATAGAATATTCATATACCATGCCCTTTTGCGCACTATGGTTACACGTATCTACGCATGGCTTACCTTTGCGTCTTGGTGAGTGCTATTTCAGCTATTATGAGCCCACTTACTAGTGCCAATAGTAGACGAACCAAAAACGGGTAGCCAAGATAAGGGCTGTAACTATTTGCTAAAGATACACAGCCCAGTATGTATGACGTGAGACCACATGTGTGGCTCGACAAGTTATAATGATGAGGTTATACGTTTCACGTATCGGCGAGCTTTACGCGATTTATTATAAAACTTAACCAAGACATCATGAGCTCTACAATACTTCAAAACACGAATGCTTCAGAGCTATCAGATTTGAAAAACCTTAATAGTCGACGTTGCAAAATATCGGCTAAGCATAAGCAGTAGAGCGTCGCAGCTTCTCAAATTGACTGTATTTTCAGCTAAACATTACCGGTGAAAAATAAAGCATTGTCGTTTGCTTAGGAATCACCATTAAGAGGGTCAGCTTTATTTTGTGTTCAAAATTTCAGCCAACCTTGCGCGGACCAATAAAAGCATTGGTTGGCATACGCCATCGACCATTTCAGTATGAAGTCAATGCACCGACCACTTTATGAGACGTTTTTAAACCTAAGACGGTTCTCAGGTCCTCGAGTCTCATATGGATTATGAGATGTATTTCTCACCTCTTTAAATTACTGTCCTTATTCTTGACCTTACTGATTGAGGAGGTACCGCTATCCATACGACGGCGAATGATACTGATAGCTACCTTCGCATTAGCCGCATGGTGTTTCCGGGCGCAAAATAGATACCTCGCGGTGCGTCGTGTGGCGGTCTATTTGACGTTAAAGTTCGTAGATCACAGTCCACCTTTTTTTTAGGGCCACGACCGACTATGAATGCACTATAATTAATTGCGCATGAGCTGCTGCTTTTCGAGGAAAATGCACAAGGCCGAAGTGAAAGCGCTTTTCCATCACATTCCTTGACCGCCAAGCCAGCGCTACCTTCATGTAGGGTGCGTATTAAGGAATAAAAGGTTTCACTGGCACGATAAGCTGGCGCAGTTATTTCCTATCACAAAAAGTAAGAATCTAAGGCTTGGCTTCAATGTAACTGCCAATAAATCGTGGCAACCAGTGGCCAGATTCAGTGGTTCATTTTAAAAAGACTACAGTCTTTTTTTCCTCACGCTAGAGCATGGTAGAAATGCTTTTCTGCCTTTCCGCAAAACTTACGTTTTTGAGACCTGTCTTGGCATTATTTAGAGGCCAAGCGTCGAAGGTAAGTTTTTTTTACTCATCAGGTGAGCAAAATATAAATTAAAGCTAAGCAACGTAAGCTGCTTCGTTTCGTGTAGTTATTTACGAATAGAACGCCCTGCAGGCTCATCATTGCTTAAAAAGACTCTACTGCCCTTTTCTTGAAGGCTGTGCTTGCGTCAGAGGCTTAACACCAGACACAGGCGTTCGATTGAAGAATGCGCAAAGTACGTAGTAAGAGCACAAACACGCAATGCGCGACGCAAACGCACATAGCGCATGACCAAGTAAAGCGTAGTGTATGTAGAGCGGCTACGGAACGAAATGAATACTCACTCGCTAGAATCGGACTTTGTTAAGAAAAGTGTTTAATTTCTTCACCCTCTGACGCCTAATGTGGCGGGCTCCAATTGACCATGGGGCTAAAGTAATGAATGTTGTAAACATAGAATGACTGATGTACTTGGCGCGAGTGTGCTCTACGAGCAATTATATCGTCTTCTGACCGCACATAGTTCTTCTGATGGGAAATCGAGACACTGTGAGCTTGACACGTGTCTCAAAAATTGTGCCCGTTGTCAGTCCCGATGATCTACTTATACAATCGATAACTGAGTTGAGGAACCTGGTATTTGTTATCTTTGGAATGTGTGGTAAGGCTCATTTATTTTATTGTGAGGGCTTCTGAAAGGCAACACAAGTGACAACATTATTTTCAGGAAGTTTCAAAGAAAAAAATATTTGTACGGACTTAAGAAGTTCTGATGGGCAAGTGTAGCGAATTGGCATCATCCCAGTGTACGCCACGGTGTGTGGATCCCTCGCGGAACGCTGAATTGTGTCCGTACCCTACGTTGGATTTGTCGCAAGCTATTTTTTTCCACTGTATTGATTACTTTACCCATTTAAACAACACCCCTTCCTTGAATTACCGAGTAATTTGTGCGGATTAGTATCATCAACGACATTGCTTGCTTATCATTGCACAAAAGGAGACTTATTTGCTTGTAGTCGACATGCCGCTTGATTCTTCAAATTGGTGATCGGTAATCCTGCGATTCGCAAGAGCTGTCTCCGCTGTTTCGTCTAGCTTCCGTCTTTTGCTTGCACCAATGGGTCTTACTGTAGAGGTTTTTTGCATCCACTCACCCATGTACATGAGTGAGGATGTTACACATTATAGATATTCAAGTCTCGGTTTTTAATTACTAATTGAATGGATATATTCTTATTGGTCTATAATAATGAATAACAAAAGTCAGTTCGAGTAGTTTCGAGTGACCAGACAAAATAAACGTTAGAATCAAAGCTGAAAATACTTTAAAGGAAGGGCTAAGCCTCAGTTATATGTAACTGAACTTTTTTTGCTAAAAAAGTGGTAACAGACACTCCTAGCCCGTTTAATTCCAGGAATTCTGTAAATCTCCGATCAAAGAAGCGTGTATAGAGACGCGCCATCAAAACTAAGTAAGAAGGGGTTGGTAAAGTCTCTGTCAAATTGACCGGTAAGAACCATTTGGTTTGCCGTACCTTCTCGATACATACTACGAGGCGGCCTACTTGTTTGACGCCATGTTCGCTTTTACTTCGCATTGCATGGTATCTTCGGATTGCAATTTGCTGTGAACGCTTGCACCACCACCTCATAGGAGAATCTATCATGAACCTGACTGACCCCATGCCGGGAACAATTTACCGTGCTATAATTTGGTGATTGTTGCCAAGAAAGTAATGCAAAAACAACGATACGCACCTTTAAGAGCTGAATGTTTTTGCCGAAGGGCAAATTTTCTAGACGCCCTGAAGTCTGCCGAGTCACATATTAGCATTCTCATTATCATCAACAAATGCGTGTACAATCAGCAGTCAAGCTCACAGGGCCATGAGAACTTATCTCTTCCATGCCGGAGCCTACCCCTATTGGTGACCAACTCGACCATGTCTATAGGCGTGCAGCTTCTACTAACTATTTCATAGCTCTGACAGAAGTGAAAGGCGGCCCCCTTCGATGCATAATCGGATCATGTGCTCTTGTAAATCACACGCAATTCGCGGAGTTTGCTTTGCTCGGCAGCGCTTAGTCCGTTAGGACTGGGACCGAGTCAGTGGGCCACGACACCACCCCTAGGCCAAAGGATTAATTATTCGCGGCATTCATAGCTACTCTATTTAAAGAGCACACAAATAACTTTTTATCCTCATTTCTACCATATTTGCCAAAAATTCGAGAAAAGGTATGATTAGGGAGGCAAAAATCCTCACTCATCACCACCTTTCTGAGACTGCTCGTTAATTCCAGTACTCCATACAATAGGCTCTCGAACGTCCTGGTTAGTAGCACGATCATCCTCAAAATTGTATCTGTGTCTTGGTCATTATTAGTATGAGCTAGCTACCGCTTTTTTAGTTTAACGAAACTAAAACTAAAAAAGTGGTAGCTTTAGTCTCGATCATTGTTAGTCTGAGCTAGACACAGACACAATTTAAAGCTGCAAGCAGCACTTAGTGTATAAGGCACTGGAATTAGCAATCAGGAAGCAATAATCTTGGATTGATGAGATAGACATACCTCTTTTGGCGGCTAATGAGCTTGTCATAGCCCTACGGGGGTGGTAAAGGTCTAATTTATGTCTCAAAGGGCGCAACTTTATCAAGTTAGTTTCGATTTGCTGACTATTCGAACAGATCTAAGCAATTAAGAGCGAATTCAGCTGAAAATATTGGGGATTTTAATCGCTCAACTTTTTTGTTCTCGGCATGGAAGCACATGACTGATCTCAAAAGTAATTGGAACTAGGCCTTCGGTTTCATTCAGCCAATTTCGCGCAACGTATCATGTCCCCACCGCTTTTGGGCACTTGAGGAAAAGCCTGGGCAATTACGCGCACAAGATAAATATAAGACGTATCGTATGGTTATCTTTTAGAAGGTGGGCTTGACTACGTCTATGATACCGCTTTGACAAGTAGTCAGGGTCCTTTAGCAGCACTTTCTACCAAAGAAGCTTAGTATAGCACCCTAGGCGTAGGCAACGTAGTTCCACAGGTGGGTTATAGTTAAGTACCTCCAGTACAAATGAAAAGGTCCACAAGACACAATGAGTAAATAACAGGAGTGGATAGCATAGCAAAAGCAGCTACGAGCTACTTTGTTATGCTAAGACATAGGTTCCTATGAGAACACAATCTCACAAGTGAGTATCATCGTACGCTAATTGCACGTCAAAAAGTTTCACAAGCGATTTATTATATCTGCAAGAACTAGTTGGTAGGAGCACAGGTAGACTGCAAAATACCACCAAATTGCTGCAATCAACTCATCAGGAAGGACCTTGTTGATGAAAAAACAATGTATTCACAGAGATAAGTGACCGCTCAGCTGGTCTCAGTGCCATGACAGGCCAAATTCGATTGAAAAAACCAGAGTTATCAAAAATCGAGACAAGAATAACTATATAGAAAGCCAAATACATCAGAAATGGTGTCTCTTAAATGGCAACGATATGAATATATCCTTTCTTAGACGAAATGGTTTGTGTCGGCCGCATCGGTAGCATTCGTTTTGTCTTGGCTCAGATATTCTCCAAAAATCTTTATAACTTGTACAAGAGTAGCACTAAGATCTGGTTTAAGTGTTTCCATCGAAGCTCCCGCTGATTCAAATTTCCAAGCTCTATCTGTCGAAAGACTAAGTTTTAAAAAATGTAACATGTCCAATCGTACGCTGTATAGTGCACTAAATTTGGTAGAAAGCTACTATAAAACTTAAATGAGCGAGTCTAATGTACCACCAACAGCTGTTAGCGATACATTATGGACATAGTTAGTGATGCCACAACGGCTCCGACAATACTTAAATATGACTGATCACTACGGCCTGAAGTTTAATCCTACGCTGACGACATTTATTTTCGTAGGCATTAAGATCTTTCGAAGCCAAGTTAGACCACCTGGGCGCCAAAGTCCACAAAAGTGTATTTGTTGCAGATAAGCTTATAAAGCACTGCATAGCTTGTTGTACTCTCCGAAAACAAATGCATCCGTCAAATTCGAGTCTTTGTTTTGTGCAAAAAACGCTAAAGCATGATGTTAATTTATGGAGGCCGAGCAGCAATATTAAAGCCAAGTATAATTACTTGTATCGGCGCTCCCAGCATATTGCTTTACAAATGATTAATCAAGTTGGTGAAGATTTAAGACATCTGATAAAATGTCGAACCGTTGCCAGCATGTAAGCTTATCGCGTCAGTACTTTGTTTGTCCATAGTCCTTGACTTTGCCGGAAGCTTATGGAATCTCAAGAACGTGGTGTTCGTGTGCCGTTTGTGCAACTAAAACCTGTAGAAGCCATATCATAGACCGACAAAAGCAAGGCTGTTTATAAAGCGGTGTTTAATTACTATGGCGTTCCGGACGCGATGGTGTCGAATATCGCCCTGCAAACTACGGCTGCGTTTTGGCAAATGATGCGCCAACTGTTGATAAACCGTTTGCTGGTGTCGGCAGCAGACCATTCTCAGGAATCAGACGATAAATCATAGTCGCGTGCTAAGATGAAAAAGGGAGAGACCTAAAGAATCCTCTAATACTAAGTTCCTTGTATAACCTTTACGCGCTTTTTACCAACGTTGATAATTTTTACATATGGAAATTCCTAAATTCGTGAGCATGTGAAATTTCATTTGTCTAAGGTTAACAAAAGGTAAACCTGAAAGAGAAAATTGACATGTCTTCTATACTGTAATTTCACCAGAAAGAGTAATTTCATTATCTCGTACAATACATAAATCGCTTCATCAGACATTTACGGTTTCAATACAACAATGGTCAGCTCGCACTATCGATCCTACCAAAACAATTTCGTTAAATCTAACATCTTATGTGGGCCGTTTTACGAGCTATTACAATGCAGAGGAATTGTAAGTTCTTAGCCCCTCACCGACACGTAACCCCACGCTCAGCCTTCTGGTGAGGCTAAAAAATATGATGATATGCCGGCTTTGTTGCCCATAGTCACCGCCTTACTGACAATTAGGCTGAAGAGTCGAGTACACAACGAAATGGAAAAACCTCTTGGTACACTTCGATGACGTCAAACTGAGACCTGCGATAATCAATATAATGTAAAACTCACGGCCAAAGAATCCACTGCAAAGCAGCGGTTGAGTTTTCGAAGACGCATCCTTAGAGACCTCCAAGATTGGGATCGTTCCAAAGCAGCTGCGGCCTACTAGCCGTGAAGGACCTCGAGGTAAGATGAAATTGCAAAATTTGGGGTCTAAAAGCTGCTGCTTTCTAAGAACAAGTGCAAGGACACGACAGAAGTGACCTCCTCCAACGCTTTTTGGATGTCAAATCCAGTGAGACTTCCTTATAGAGTGCATTGTGAAGTAGAGGCACTTTTACGACTTCTTATGAAATGGCGCGTATTCATCGCTTTTCAGTGTTCGTTAAAGCCGTTCGACCAATTTGCCATAACTGATCGAGATCAATATCAGAAGCGACGGCCTCGTAGGTAAACCTCGAAACTCTACCTAAAGTTAGGGCCTCGTGAGAAAGACTTACTCACGTTTTAAGATTTTGTTACCAATGCATAGCTTGGCAGCATGCTGAAGCCAAGAAACCTAGCAGAAGATACTTTTTGATGGGCAGATAAATTTATCTTATGAGCGTAAAGCACTTAGCTCGCTAATGTCGGACTTCAACTTGTGAGGTTTACATAACCTCAGGGTATGAATATGCGGTGGTTAGCGTGCTAAGTAGTATTTGCAGACCAAGTGCTAGCCATCTTCGTACAAATTGAAGTCCTTGTGCTAGAAGCACTTGTATGACCACCGAAATGTCACGCTGGATAAATATTTTTCTAAACAAATTCTTCTCGTAAAAACCACAAGAGGAGTGAATTCACTCCAAAGGATTCTCGCGACACGATGCAGACGGTCGCACTAGTCGAAGCTGTGGCCTACATTTTATGGAAAATAAGTCTTTTCTTTTTTTTCAAACTCAATGATAAGAGATTAAGTGGGCATAAAAAAACGGCGACTTATGACGGCACTTGGCAGTGGGCGATCGTCGCCGACTGCATTGAAGACTTCGGTCACTAAGTTCGCCCGCAAACGTACCAAGGGCTGTCGCATTTGACTTCGCCCTTCCTAAAATCGGTAACAATTTCAACGAAGGCTTTCACTCTGGGCAAACATGCACGGGCGAAATCGAGACTCAACGGGTGATCCCATCATAATGAGTGAGGCTTCTTGCATGACTGGTGAGTCTGACGACAAATCTGACACTTATTTCTAGGCGATAAAGTCGTTTTGATAGCACACCTGTTAAGCATGAGCTACCGCAGCCCTCGCGGTGCACCTCAACAGATACTTCAATTAAAGACGGAGCTATCTGCTCACAATTAGGCTAGGGAACGCGGGAAGCGCGCAAGTTCTGGTGTGATGAGAGTAAAAGAGTTTTACTTAGCCTTCTGTAGCCAATAGGACCTTCAATAATTACTTCTTATTAGTCGACGCGAAGTCTTGTTAAAGGCGTAGTTTTTGAGACAGATTGAGCCGTAGGTACATAAACTGCATTTGACGCACAGGCGCCTGTGAATGTCAAAGCAGCTTTCTGAAGGATTGGCTTGAATGCCGTTAAATGATTGGCAGCCCAATTCGCTGCCCGTCTGGTTTGGTTATCCTTATGACAAATCGATTTATTGCATAAGAAATTATGAAGTGACGAATCTTACTGATCGCTTTTCTGGTATATGTGTTCCAAATTTTGTATATATAAGATAGCAAGAAAAGCGGAACTAAATTCGAGCTAGTAGCTATTTTCAATCATTACTAAATGCTGATAATACTGTGAGGATGAAAGTCTTCGCTTTTACTGAATAGCAGCAGTGGTTGTCTTGGCTCGCACATCGAAGAAGAACGCTGCAAACTGCGATACGCAATGCATATAGTAGAATTCAGTGACTCTTCGACCTTTCGAACGCAGATTGCACTTTCGGTGTACGGTAACAAATCCGTCCTGTCTATCTATCTAGGTATGCACGGATGCGATTGAGCCAGAGGACCAGCAGCACACACGCCAAGCGCAGCCAAAAGGGCCACTGCAACAGTGCTAAAATACTCGCTCACCTAGATACCTTGAAAGGTGTTGGTTCGTTTAGAGAGCAGGACGGTGGCCATGGAAGTCGAAATTCGCTAAGGAGTGCCTCTTCCCTTCAAAAGAGTGAATAAGCGATCAGTTGCGACGCTATTGCGTTTGTGCACGTCTAGCATCCATGAACACCAATGATGTCTGGAGCAGGGCACCTACTGGGCGATGCTTGTCAAACACGGGCCTGAGCATTACCATACCAATTTGGCGAGAGTCAATTAGAATGTTCTTTTGTACTTGCTTTTTACTAGTTTATTGTTTACGGATTTAATAAAAAACAACCCCTATTTATTTCATTAACAGTCGATTCTAAAAGTCGATTCACCAATTTTTGTAGCTTGCTGCGATAACCTAATTTTCTATGTTAGTAAAAAATTTAGTCCATCGCAGCGAGAAACAAGCTGTCCAGCTACATATAATGTTTGACTGACGTGGTTTTGAAAGCTCTCTTTAGTGCCATTGATCCCTTGACAGACTTTGTTTTTGCTGCGCATTTATATCTTACAGCTGCACCTTCAATTGAGGCTGTGCCTTCCACAAAAACTTTGACTACGAGTGTGCTGAAGGCGGCAAGCCTCCTAGACAAGGAATGCTCATGTAGAGTTCTCCTCAATTTACCGCAAGCAAATTTCAAAAATTTAACTAATTTGCTGCAAACAAAGAGGCTACTAATTTTATAATGCTGGGTAAAGTATGTCTACTCTTGATATCTTTCAAGTCTCGATTTTAAGCGCGCACAAATAATTGTAGGGTTTAAATAGGCAAAAGTAAAATAGCCACACTAAATCGCCATATAACAATACACTTGCTCTTTGCTTTAATAATTTTTCGTCGTAATTTACTGAAACGTAGTCTATATTATACATATATTACACGGTTTTGGCAGAAACTTTAAGATCATGCAAGACAGCAGGTTTTTGTAGCACGAATATTGGATTAAAGATTAAATCATGTCATTTAGATGCTGATTTGGAGTACTTCGGACAAACAGATGTCTAACAAGTAGGCCGTAAGTCCCCAAATTACATGCGGGCAACCTGTGAAGACTGGTGTGGCATTACTATGGTAAACCCAGTTGTCTTGGTTCATCAAGGCACGCAAAGACACGGTGAAAAGAGACTCGACTTCGGCCTCGTTAATGGCTAAAGTACGACCGCTCATCTCACCAACAAAGCCCACAACAGGAGTGACTGCAATACCGGTAATCGAGGTGACGCTGGACCAATCGCAGCGCAGCACACCCAAGACATCGACACTCTCGGGTGCCAGTCCGACCTCTTCATTCATCTCACGTAAGCAAGTGCCTTCGACACTGGAGTCACTGGAGTCTACCATTCCTCCAGGAAAACACACCTCGCCCTTGTGTTTACCAACAGTGCGCGAGCGCAGTGTAAAGAGTACAGATGGCTCGCCTTCAAATGTGCACAGTGGAATGACTACAGCTGCACGTGCTGAATAAGCTTTGGTAATCTGCCTTGGTAGCCGGCTCAGCCGCTTGCGGATGCGTTCAAGATGGCGTTTATTGAATGCATTGGCAACTGGCGTTCGCCGTAGTGTGCTCTTATCGTGCTGAGCAAAATCTGTATGTAGTTACAGAAGGTCAGTCATCTAAACATCTTGAAAGCATCAGTGACTATAAGGAACGGCGTACCGTGATATGGCTTGAGCACCGATTCAAGCTCTTCCAATTTTCCCTCGCTTAGAAGTTCGGCGCACAGCCGCAAGGTGTATTCACGATCCTGGTACGCGGCAGCAAGCACCGGCGCCGTGTAATTATTTACCAAGAAGCTGGCGTCCATCCTCGGCTTCTCGAACTCACGCGAGAAGGAGTTCGTTTCGTTCGCACCCTGCTCCTGCGGGTTGGTTTCTTGGTTAGTCCTCCCAGAATCGGGGTCTTCCGTTGCGCTGTGCTGGTTGCTGCCATGGTAGTTCAGTCGATTGTTATGGGTGGAATTAGATGACACTGCATGGCTATACGGGCGAAAGGCAGTCGTAGGCGTACGACGAAGTGTCTTGAAGAAGTACCGACGCGGTTGAATCGGTGTACTTGAGGCCTCGAATAGTGTAAAGCCGACCCGTCGCATGGTGCGATAATCGACTGGACAGCTCTAACAATACCGTAGCAGTAATTAATGGCGAATTAATCGGAAAAAAGGCGTGCACATTTTATTCCGTCGACGAGGTTGAAAGGACTTATCAAGCATAATTTGAGAAGACTCACTATTTATCAATTCTTGTGCACTATTTACGTGCTTTGATTGGCTAGTGAATAGCACCTAGCTGATAATACAAAACTTTGAGAATACAAATGGCTAACGCAAAGCTGACAAAAAGTAGCCATAACAACACTAAAACCTACTTTTTATCATAGGAAAAATCTAACTTTCTCCGCAAGCGCTACAATCTCGAGAAGTCGCTCATTCACGTATCCGAAATCATCCCATTAGTCCTCAGCACCAAGAGCATCAAGAAGCCCCACCGCGACAATTGTTGGTGTCGTTGATTCAAGAGTTGACGATGCTGTCACTGCGAAAGTGGTTGAAGAAGTTTACGACAACTTCTTCTGTTATGCCCGACTTCTCTGCAGTGTCACATGGACTAAAAGGTCGCCAAGTCATTTTCACAATCTTGAGCTGCGATGGATCACGCTGCATAAAGATCTGCGATCGGTGTCCAAAAGCATCGAGAGGGCGCCTGCAGCCATGCTATTATAAATTGGTAGTACAACGCGATGGACAAGGATTCTTGATTCTAGTAATGATTTCTTCTACAAGCTTTCCTTGGTTACGTTACAACTTGATGCGGAAGCAACCAACACTGCTTCTTGTCGATGAGACCAAACCAACCACCAATGCGAACAAGGCTCATCATTCTTGGCATGTCGAGTATTGATGCTGCTGCCGCTTGTCGAAATTTTTAACCGCACGGCATATCCATGGTTAGAGTCAAAATACCGTGACATTTCACGTCACTACCCTCATCATTCTTTAAAGATGAGCCAAGCCGCAGTTTGTACTGTTTGAATACTAGGCTGTGATAGAGATATTGTCCGTAACCCAGAGAAGACCGATCCGTATTGATGCTCTATTCGACCCATTTGCAGTCGAATACTTGCAAGTTGGCTGATACAGGCGACCTTGCAGGCAATTTCCACCGTCAGCAGATCCCTCGTCGACACTGTTATCAATGACTTTGGTGGTGGCTAAGGTATTCAGGACTCACATGACACTCGGGATTGCGAGGATCGAAATACCCCTAAAGGTGCTCCACACATATTAATAGGTGCATCAACATCGTCTACTTTAAGTCGATGGTATACGCCAACCCCTTTAATTTCCTGGATTATAAACAGTTCGATAAAATGATTGCTTCTTTGCCGAACAACACCAAGCTTACGCCTTTAGCGTTAGGGTTTTAGTATTCAGCAATATTTTTTTACCCGCTTTAATTAACGCATTTAGATTCCATCTCCTGGCGCTAATAAAGAATTCCATTTGTTCGTACTGGGCGAGTGCAATCGTTTCTGTTGCTCTCCTAACTGCTTTTCGGCAAAGTCTGAAAACTATTTCCGTAAGTAAAGTGGTCTCACGTTAGTAACCTGGTAAAAAAAGGGTTTTGCTAATCTCCTCCTACGTACTTCTATAGCCTTTGTGGTTCAGACCGTCAAGAACAATTTGACCGTTTACTTAGAAGATTGTGAAGCCCGTAATTTTGCGATACCCTTTCTTGAGTACGAATTTAGCCATATGAAGCTTTAAGCCTACCCAGCGCACATAATGTGCAGTTTGTCCTCTAGTACACGATCGTCTCTTCTTTCTGACCATCTATCTGTAGATAATCTTCTTTAGACATCAGCAAACGAGTCAAAACAGCATTTTGAATTGTGGATCGTTATCCGATACCATTGTGTCTGGACGGCAATGGTTTTCAGATACTGTATTTATAAAAAGCCCTGCTGTTTGCTTCACAGTTATACCAAGTGGAACCGCTGCTATATACATAGGCGGCCATATGTCCGTGTTGCCAATAGCTGATGGCCAAAGTAAGGCGTATGGACTTTTAGCAGTCAGCTAGTATTGGCAGGTTCTGTAAGGAAGCTGACGTGTGCAACGCAAGTTCGACTTCCTAACAGGCCTGAAAGGTCTTCACATACTTGGCTACCCACTTGCACATGTGGGGCTACTTGTGTGCTGTGGGGATAAAAAATTTATTCCTCGGCCAAATTGCCGCTAGTCGGAGCTTCATAGATATACCGTACTTTAGGTCTTTGTCGTTCGAAACAACGACCCGACAAATTTGTCCATTGGTGAAGCGGATCATTCACCTACCCATTGTGATGCAACTACGATCGCTGTCGAGTAATAAGTTCTTGACTTTGACATCTTCACCCATGCAGCAAAGATTCTACATTGGCTCCGTGATGTACACCCGACGAATCCGCTTTTGACACCAATTTGTGAGCTACTTTTAATACAGCCGCTTAGAAGCGCATCAGCAAGCACACAGTTTCCAGGCCTGTATTCAACATAGGGATTAAATCCCGCGAAAAATGACAGCCACCTTGCTCTTCTTCGGGACAAATGGAGCGTATTCACCACCGTCATTGAGTATACACGGCTAAAAAAGACCACAAAAGACTGAGGATACACTTTAACCTTTACATTGCTTACTTCATGACCAATACGTCTTCGTCATGATCGACATTTCTTTTTGACAGTCCTGGACTGAAACGCGATAACTCGCGCAAGTCCGCCCTCATCGAGTCGCAATAACGCGCAGTCGATAGCATAGTCATACGTGACGCTTATAGGCTTCAGCTCATCTAGCAAGCCAGAATAAAAGCCATTTAAAGGCAATTCTTAACCAGCCCAGTTTTCAAGATGCTTTTCTCGGGGCTTCCCAATTTAGATTTCTTAATAGATCCGACAAGGGCTTTGCACGACTCGCAAAGCCTTCGACAAGTGACTTACAAGGCCAAATTCATTTTTTAAATCCTTCTGGAAACGTGGCGCAGGCCAAGTCGAGACAGCTTTTTTTTCTTGTGCGCTGCTTGAACTTCACGGCTGCTTACCATAGAGCTGAGGTGTCTAATCTCCTCCGCCGCAAAGGCACAGTTGTGAATATTGGAATATAGTTGATTGACTCGTATGACCTCTATAAGGCTGTCTATAGTGGCATTAACTTTCAAAGCAGTAAAGGACACATGTATGGGTGAGAAATCGTCTTGGTCCAAGCAATTGCGCGATCAAAGGGTCAGACTTCTTCATAGTGCTCGATAATCACGTGGCATCATCGATCACCCGTATAGCGTATCACTAGGCGGAACAGCTTTGTGAGGAGTAAATCGACTTTCGTATCTGGATTTAATAGCATCCATCTAAGATCCAGTGTAGTGTACAACGTACATCCAAACATTACTACGTCCTTCCATAGAAAAGGTTTATGTGTAGGTACCATTGTAAGGTAAAGATTATTATGTCCACGACCCAGTCGCAACATTTGCTTGGTTTTCCAGCACAGTAAGACGGTGATGAGTGCGGAGGTTTTGAATTCCGTATCAAGTCAATTTTCTGTTAGCTCAAACTGCACTAGCAGGGAAAACTCATTGCTATGCGACACAGCACTTTGTGCCTGGAATCGGATCAATCTCGTGCCTAGCTCTTCTATCTGTTGCCAAATTTGATGGTGGGTTTCCGGACACCACATTTGAGTATTTCCGCAACAACTTAATTTTTTTTTGGATCAAGGTGCATTGGACACTGCGATTTAGGATTATTATGTCGATAACTCGAATGACATCACAAGAACTTAAGTCTTTTTCAGTCGTGTGTCCGGGTCTTACTAGTAACTAGCGCTTACCTTGCTTTAAAAAAAGCAGCTTCTGCTTGCAAATCTATTAGGTTCTTTGACCAGACGAATGGCTTAAAGCCAGAACGAGATCCAGTAGCTGAGCGCCAAGCATAGCAGCATGTTTAAGGAAACACGGACGCTTTTTTTCTTGTCAAACCCCGTTTAGACTAACACAAATTATGTGTCTCATTCTACAGCCCATGTAGCGAATACTACTTTGCTTGGCAGTACTTTGAATCATTAGGACTGAATATAAGCCAGCAAATCTATGATATTCATGCTTGACGAACACATTCCGAAGGAACAAGCCTGCCCGTATTTTAGAAGGAAATATAGACCGCTCTTTTAATTGTAGAGGCCAGCACCTTAAAAATTTAAGTGCAGGGTGGTTTACGCTAACTTATCCAGGCTCGTTTGGGGAGTGACGCCCCAACAATGGAAATCTTCGACTCCCTTACTCAACAGTAGGATTTTTGAAACCCATGCTTTTCGGTATTACAAGGAATCTCGACGCTGGAAATGCACAAACTTGTCCAGCAGGAACGCGCTTCCTGACTGTTCCTACATGAATTTTGGTTATTGCCCAGCTTTCAGTCTGGCCTCTTAGATGAGGCGAACGTCACGCGCACTTAACCACTCGCGATTATTAGAGGCCAGTTCAGTGAAACTTACATTCCCTTTCCTAAAAACAGGAAATATCAAATTTTACTGGGTTTGCCCCCACATTTAGCGATACCGTTGAGGTTATCTGAGCCTGGACTACATGTATTTTAGAGTATGAGCACTGCTTTAACAAGTTTGCACGCCAATCCGCATTCCTGCTGCTCAGCAGAACTGCTAACTGCTATAGACCTGAGGATTCGGCTGCCTCCACGGGCATGTAAGATTTCGCGATTCTTGCAATAATTCACAAATATAAATTTGATAAGGTCCATGCAGGGATATAAAAAGATGGAACGGTTTGCAAATAAAATAAAAAAGGGAGCCACTAACCAGCCCCCCCCTTGTACAGTAGCCCTATTCTAGACATTTTAAATTCTTTTACTTAAAGGAAAAAGCATTTAACAAAAATCAACCCATGTTTGGCATTGCAATCAAGCGCTTCGAAGAATGCGTTGCACAATATTGGCTGGTAAAACATACTTATTAGTTGCTGCGCATTAAATATGGCGTCTGCTGTTCCGAGCACGAACAAAATCGTATATATACACATTAAAAACCTTAGCGAGTTTGCAAAGTCGGCAGTGTGAGGTGCAAATTGTGAAATGCTTAATTCCATGCAGTGCGAGGCAATGATCCACGCCTATACTACACACAGGATTGGAGTGTTTTTGCGCAAGTGAAAAATCCAAAAGTAATTGTGTGTAGTTAAGCGTAATACTATCCATTGTGTACTGGTTTCTGATTTGAATCAAAAGGATCCTTATTTGCGGCGCCCGGTTTGTCAATTCATGGTCTGGAGATAAGGCTGCTTTAGTTCTTAGGCGACTAGCCACAAACAATCTGATCGTTCCAACTTTTTGGTGCGCACATACCAACGCAATTGAAGCCTCAGTAAACTTCCATGCAGCATTCACTTGTCCAAAAAAGTTTAATCTCTCAATAGCATTGTTGACCTGAGTCGCCAATTTCATCATTGTGGTCTCGTAAAATTCCACGAAGTGAGTCAGATATGAAAAGCACAGACTGCAGCAATGTAAAAAATACTTTCTT
The DNA here is from genome assembly GCA_003676415.1 of Plasmopara muralis. Classification (NCBI taxonomy): domain Eukaryota; phylum Oomycota; class Peronosporomycetes; order Peronosporales; family Peronosporaceae; genus Plasmopara; species Plasmopara muralis. The sequence goes on along the minus strand of RCHQ01000058.1, from coordinate 45,504 downwards.
CCCAATGCGTCAAACAATAGAATGAAACCAAGAAGACAAAAGAAAAGCGCGAGCCCTATTTTGTGGCAATGACAGGAACGAACGAACTCGTGATGCCCCCTCCTTGCGAGTGAACGATCACAAAATCTGGTAAACAACATCATATGACCTGGCGTCGCATAAGTAAAGTGATGGCTGCTATTTCCAACGAAAAGGGGCCGTTTTTTATATCCTACAGAACATTCAAATTAATGATGTCTGCTCCAACCAATCCTAGAATTTTATTATATACTTCATTAAGGAGGGGGAGGCTGGTTATTGAAAAGGGGGGGGGCTGTTTAGCGGCTCCCATAAAAATTGTTCCGGCTCCGATTTTGATTGAGACACACAATTAATATTCGATAAAAGAAGTATTTTACATCGTATATATACATATCAAAGATTCTTAAGCAAAAGCACTTCATTCGATGCACAATATTTTACGGGATTTCAGTATGCAATAGTAAAACATCATTGGTCAATGAATTGCTTTGGGATTTATGGTTAAGAGTGACAGTGAGTACACTGCGAGTAATCGGTTGCTGACTTGATTGGGCTAGAAGTAGTTAATATGAATGAACTAAATCTACTGCTGATATATTTCAAAATTAAATCTTTAAAATCTAAGGCTGAAAATTTGCAAAGCATTTACCGTGACTGACTTTTTCATGTACGCAGCTGATTCTATCTCCAAAGTCTCTGATTTTTTTTAATCAAAAGACATTTTTCGCCTGGATATTCAAGGCATAACACTCGGCTGATCAGATTCCCGAATATGTTGTCACCAAATCCACGCAGCAATTTCTGCTTCTGAGGCTTGTCAAGAATGGATTTTTGCCACTTGAAGAACCACTAAGTTCAACAAGTTGCTTTAAATTTTTCGTCCATGGCATAATTGCTCGTCGCAAGTTATTTACCAGATTGTTCGTAGTAATTTTCCTCGCCCATGCCTGTCTTCAATATAAACAACAATATTCCGTTTTCGGTTTCTTCCTACATCAACCAGAAATGAACAGTGCTAGCTGATAAAGCTTTCTGGATATCGTTGTCGATACGAAAATGTCAAAAGCCGATCTCCCTTTCTCTTGCCAGACCACACACATAAGGTCCTGCAAGTAATTTGCATTGATCGTGTAATTCGCGATGCCCTGTAGATTATGTGCCACTGCCTCGTCATCAAGTACGTCCCAAATACTCATTACTTGTCATCCGCCTTGATGAAATGCAAACTTATCTTTAAATTCTCGCTGTGTCCCAAGATAGAATGCGGATATGTCCATCTTTTTCAAGTTAAAAAAATCGTCTCCATTTTCGATTGCGATGTAGTCAAATTCTTTTGTCTTTAATCCTTGGCAAGTGCTACCTTTACCTCGACCATCTGCTCCCGTACCTGACAATTCTAATGGTGTGTCTCTAGCTTCGAAATCGATTCGACGTCGCCACCAAATTACTTTTGCAAAACATTCTATATTGTGTCACTCGTTCTATCAACGCGTTAACCAATTCGTTAGTAAAACATGCGCCAAAATTGCCATAAATCTTCAATTCAATGTACACTCTCTCAACAGTCCGATTGTTCATAAGCCAATACATCCGTAGGTCCTCCTGGAAGTGCTCAAGCACAGCCGCTTTCGTCGAGTCGGCTCTGCATTTTCTGCTTTTGGAGTTTGGTCGTTACAAAGCTGTCATACTATATTTCAATAAGCTGCTCAGTCGTCGAGAGTATTCGCTCAATTTCTTTGTCATTGTAATGCGTGGCAAGTAAGATCATTTTCTATGGAGTTAGAGCTATTTCGAGACTATCACTCTGCGTCATCTCTGTGTCTAGAGTCCAACACAGTATTTAATACACATCTTTAAGATCTGCAAGGCATCAAACCATTCCTTGAGCGTAGTAGTGAACACACTCGGCAGAATTTTCTCTTCGTTGTCGCCAATCATTGTTATGCCTGCTTCGAACGCCTCCGTGGTTGAAAGACTACCCCAAACGAACCCGAGAGCGTCGGATAATATGTCATTACTCATCATATTAGAGGCATTAACCGGGGCGCTGGCAGAGCGCGCAACGTAGGCAGCCAACAGTAGAAGGTGAGCAGTGCTTTAGCTCCTGGAATCCGTGGGCAGTCACAGTAGAGGGAGTTGCATTTTATTGTTTTTTAATTTATCACTTACTTCCGAAATAGTGAAAATCGTACTTTCACAAAAATTGGTCTTAAGTTATTGGCGCGAAGACACAATGGAGGTCAGTGGCACTTCAACTGGTAAGGCGACGTCCCCGCGCGTGAACAAGAAGACTATGGGTCAATACATTGGGCACACTGTCGCTCTTGTTGGTGCTGTAGAGAGTCATGCGCCCACTGCTGTCGTTCTGCGCACTTCGGTAAGGCGTTATATTTATCCCGTTCGATGGTCGATCCAGTCATTTTGGCTATGTTGATGCTATCAGGATGGAGAGATTGTAAATGTGACGCCGCAGCCTGGAAGTGACTATGGTAGCAAAGTAGTTGAGGTCATTGGTCGTGTTGTAGACAGCGAAACGATTCAGGAATTTAAGACGACGCTCTTTGGTGACAACTTCGATCTGGATGTGTACGACCAATTCGTGCAGCTTTCACAAACCAAGTACAAGCACTTGTTTGCTTGATATATTTAAGTTTGAATTACTTCTATGCAATGAGGTAGCAATGATAAGTCATCTTTATTTCTTTTCATGTGAATTAGGTGGCTCCGATGCTTCCATCGGTGACTCCATGCCGCATTCTTCTGGTTTCTTAGCAAGAGTCACATGCTTGACTGTGTGCAGGAAGGCTTGGCTTAGGGGATGCGGGGTCTTGGGTATCTGGACGTCGTTGATCTCACGCTGCACGAGATACACGTGCTTGTACGGCGTGAAGATGTACTTATATAGCTGGAAGTGTCGGTAGTACGAGTTGGTAACGTAGTCCACGATTTCTGCCACTTCATCGCGACTGAATATGCACACGCTGACAGCATAGAAACTATGAGCCTTTCGTCATCGCGCATGTCCTCACAGCATCGTTACCTTTTGGGTGATCGATTGACACTGTGCGTGAGCAACATGGATTGAAAAAGTTCAAAACTATTGTTGAAAGTGGTCGTGCTATCTCGCGCAAAGTCGCACTTCATGAGTGTTTGACACATACCAAGAAACACCGACGTCTGGTTGAGTTGAAAGTGTTTCTGCCTGCAAAATGTAACCACATTTGTCATCTGTTAGGAAAAACTAGTCGCGTCTCGGTTTTTGACTAAAAAAATGCAAGAGCACAAATTGTTGCAAGGATATGAGTAATTGTGCAGGTGGAGGTCAAGTAAAAAGCCATGCATTTCGTCAGTTAGATTCAAGCCAAACATTTCCGCCAATGACCTATCAGCAGCAGATTCGCATCATGCTTTAGTTTCAAACGAAATGTTGCAAACCTCTTGCAGTCGTCCACCGAAAGCCGAGTCGCCAATTTTGCCACCTCAGGCTCAGTAGCATACTTCCACACAATTGCCTCCGTCTAACAGCAATTCAACCACATCTCAACATACACATGGTAAATAGCTAATGTAACCATCGCTTGCTCACCATGATGTCTCTTTGAAGATTCTCGTACTTAAGCAAGCACGTACACATCTTTGTTTCAATAACCTATCATCGCTCAACATCCGACGGCTGGTTTTTTTTTCTACCAATAAAAATGGCTCCCCCTCTCCCCTACACGGCAGAGCAGTGCTCAGCCAGACTGGACGTCCCAGTTCGGGGTGAGGTGAGTCATTTCCTTACACAGTAAGCAGTCACCCGTGTGGCGACGCAAAGCAGCGACATGGAGGCGCCCAGCGACGGCACTAGTTGTGTGTGTAAGGCGCCTGCATCACCTGAGGACGCGCCCGAGATTGCAGACGACCCCGTAACTTTAGATGAGTTCATGCCCAAGAGTATTGCAGCTGAAATAACAACGGACGAAGGTACTGATGAAGCCACGTCTGATACGGGCGCGACCGACGAACGTCCAGAGGATTCAGCTATTGCTGATACACCGACAATCGTGTCCGACAACGCAAACAATACTAGCGATAGTGTTGCAGCCGATGTGGAAGTCGTGATGGAGCTCGCGACTTTTGATGACGACGATAACGAGTTTCATGAAGCCAATGACGAAAGCGTCGATTTGTTAGAGGACGACACGTTTAAACCTGCAGTACCTACCACCATGAGCTTCTCAGTGAACGAGATGGAAGTGATTACGAACCGCGGAGGACGTGCCGGGAGTCTATCCAAGTTTCTAGAGGAAACCGATACGTACCGTCGACGATCGTTGCCGTCGTATCCCGAAGACCAGTTGTTTGTGGGGTCAATGGGTCATAAAAAAATGACGCTGTCCGCGTTTCTCGATATGCAAATTGATCCTGTGCTGGAAATTTTAGAGGATACTGACTCGGATATTCGGCTGTGGTTAATGCAGCCCGAGACGGTTAACGAAGTGCTTGCAGAGTTTGTGACGCCGCCAGTACTGAGTGGTGAGCCACATGAAGAGTACGGATATTACAAGAAACATTTTCTATGCTCAGAAATTATTATGAAGTTGTACACTGGTGAAGAAGATTTGTACGAATCATTTTCATCCGATTCAAGTTCTGGATCGGCTGCGTCAACTGCGGTTTTTGGGTGCCAGGAACAGGAGGATATTGACAAATGGGAGCGTCTGTATGCCATCTTTAACAACCCCGTCCCATTGGATGAAATGCAGCTTTTATTTTTCAGTAAAGCGCTCGTGCGACTTCACGATGGTTTTTGTCTCGAAGAAGGTTACGTCAACAACGTCTTGAAACGCTTTTTGCCACTAGTGATTCCGCACTTGTACTCGAATACGATTAAGTACATGCTCACGTTGATTTTGCAGAGTTACGAGAGTGTGCATCCGATTACTGGTCGAAATGATGCAATGGAGATTGCTGCGCGGCTCCTTGCAGAGGCCACTCGTGTCAATACTTCCAAGCCCGAGAATTTCTCTCTGGTGGAGAATACAACAAATCTACTGGTTGATATGTTGCAGGCAAACCAAGCAGATCGGCTAGGTGCGTTTAGTCGTCGCGAAGGCGGCGTGTACCTCTCCAAGTACTTTGTACGGGATCAATTTGGCACGATTCGTGGCTTTGAATCAATGACACATGGGTATCACAATTTTTTGCAGTACATGCTACTGGAAGAAATGTCCAAACAGCCATTGATAGTAGATACGCTCTTTCAGAATGCCACTGATGAGCTTGCGATTATTTGTGACGAAAACTTGACTGCAGTGTCGAGTGCACTGAACATTCATGTGGTTGCGGAGCTGTTAGTTCTTTGCCAGAAGTTACTCAACGATAGCGCAGAGGGCAATGACGACAATCAGACGCTTGAATCGGAGATGCAAAATACGCAAATGTTTGGATACTCGAGCTTCCCGTCTGAGCAATATTCGAATTCGCAACACGAAGGTGGTAGCGATGTGTCCATGTACAATCTCACATCTCTACCTCGTGGTCACGTGCTCTGGACGTACGTGCTTGACATCGCTCGAGAGACTTGCAGCACTTATGTATCGTATTTGAACAAAGGCCTTCCTTCATCTGTGGAGATTTCGCTGGCTAAGTTTCTCAATAACCTTGTCATGCTTAATGATGCCAGTATGAATGAAGAGCTTCACAAAAGTGGACTTGTTCAGGCTTATCTGTCTATCCTTGAGAAACGATCGTCGTTTGACATGCTTATTATTCATATCGTCCCGGCGATCTCGTTTATTCTTCGTGATGTTGATGGCTCTCGAGCGAAAAATTGTCCACTGACGAAGGATTTATTTGGTGTGGATATACAAGTCTCTGAAAACATCATCAGCCTGCTGCTGCGTGCCAAGTGGGACATTCCGACGCTGGATATCTATGCTGCTATTTTGCATGATGTGATTGACGAAGTGTTTACGAACAAGGTGCCATCCCAAAATAACGCACAGGTTATTTTCCATTGCAAGCGCAATCCCGCGTGGGCTAAGCTTTCGGGGAATATGCGCTTGAGCAGCGGATCGGAAAAATTGGATTCGACTCGTGGCTCGGACGAGAATAGGAACTCTACGGCGAGATCGACGAAAAGCGAGCGTCATTCGGGGATCGGGTGTGCTGCATCTAGCGAAGACGAAGCCAGCTCGGCGTCCGAGGCGCTGCTGCTGGAAGAACCGGAATCAACCGAACCGGACGACGCTCCAGAGCGTCTCTCTTTAGGTACGCAAGGGACTTCAGGAACCGAATCAAGCTTTTACACGGCTAAGCTCAATGTTGCAACCGAAAAGGGTGGCGAAGAGCCTCAAACCGGTTCGAATGAAGAAGTTGGCCCTGCGCTTCCCTCTATTACAGCTGATCCTGGAATCAAGTTAGCTTCCTCGTCTCCTACGTCAAAGAAAGACGAATCGAAGAAAATCAAACGTGAGACCGAGTCGACTAGGAGAAGTGAAAGTGACGGCTTGCGCAAATCGCATTACTTTAAAAATGTCTTGCAATCTCCAGTTTTTAAGTCACCAATGCGCTTGGGTTCAGTGATTAAGCCCTCCATGGTGCCTCCTGCTTCGAACGCGGACTCTTCGCAGTCGAACGGAGACAACGCTCAAGGCAATATGTTTGGCTGGAACAATGTGTTTAAACGGCTGCGAAAATCCCTCGTGACAACGCACAATGAAAAGACGGACAAAAAGGTTCTCGCGCTGAGTAACGAGGCGTATACTTCTCCAAATGTTGCTCCTCGTCAGACAGATGTGTTCGTCGTCGACACGTCTCGTGGTGAAGACATTACTACTTTCGTTACCCGTGACGCTGGTGTCGCAGTCTCGGATATTCCTACAGCATCGAATAAACCGTCCGATCATGCGATGAACGTCATAACGGTTGGCTACATGTATAAAAACAAATACCCTGAGACCGGCCACAAAAATCATTGGGAGCGATACTACTTCGTTCTCGATCGCTCAGAAGGTTCTTTGAGTTACTACATCAGTGAAGCACATGCGAAGGATCGAACATTTGTCCGTGGTACATGCCGTCCGCTGACTGTGTCTGAGGGTCTTCCGATGCACGTACACGGCCAGCACAATGTATTTGGCTTCCAGATCAACACACAAGGTCACGGCGCATTTATGGTGTTAGTCGACTCGATCGATACCCGACTAACTTGGCTGACGGAGATCTTGGTCTGCGTGTCGAATGCTAGCGCCTTGCTTCCGAGGCAACGTCTATCGCTGCTCCCGGACGATGCACCGAAACAACGCATGTCTGCAAGTACGAGCTCAATTAATTCGTTTCGGTGCAACAAGGAGGAGATGAAAGAATTGGTGGTCGAATTCTATCGCAACTTGTTTGGTCCGAATCTCAAGTTCTCGTCGCCTCTGGACGCCCCGGCATCCTTTTGGATGGAAGAGAAGATCGACCCAGTCTCGGATGATTGCGTGCTCAGCTCCAATCTGCCCGACCGGGTGCCGTATTGGGGTGAATTTCACGGCTACAAACGACTGTGCGACTATTGGAAAATTCGTGACGAAACAGTGGAACGTAGCAGCGGTCGCGTGCTTCGCATTTTAGTGGACGAGGATGAGGAGACTGCAGTAGTGATGACATCAACGACGTTTCGGATCTTGCGAAACAGCGAAATTGTGACAGAAGAGTCGTGTGACATTGTCAGTGTGAGTGGCGGCAGTATCGTGAGTATTCACTGCACTTTTGACTCGCATCGTATCGCCCAAGCCTTTAAAAAGTACGTATCGTTTACATGTGTGACCCTTTAATTCTTTGGCTGACACTTTATGTGATTTGACTGTGGTGTTTTCAGAGAGGGTATCAGTGCGTCGTAGCGGGTTCATTGTGTTCGTGATATGCGTGCAAGTGCGTGAACGTCTTTAAACGCGACGATGCTGGCGCCAGTTGTCTAAGAACAACAGCATTGTGGATGAAATGATGACGGCAGTGAATACGGTGGAGAGTGCTTTGGCGGGTTAAGCTGCGAGCTCTGTGGTCATTGTGCCAAGCCTGTATATACCTAACTTTCCTATGTAGAGATTTAGAGCGAGAGAAGAGATAGAGAACGATATTGTATCGGGCTCCGCTTAACACCCTCCCCACATTAACGTTTCTTGACAAATAAAAAGCCAATGATTGGATTCACATGGTCGTCGCGTATACATACAAATATCAAAATTAAAATTCAAGTCCTCGTACTTGTTGAAAAAGAGGGATTTGCACTATGTACCGAGCATTCTTTTTGCCCTGCCATTCTTCGTACATCCTGCTCCTCGCAACAGACAGTCAGAGTAAAGCGTGGCGTGTGGGGTGATCGGTGCTCCACCTCAACTACATCTTTATGCTAAACTGCTTGCGCGCGGTCACTGCGTTCGCAATTGAGATATGTTGAAACGTGCTCAAATACAAGGACCATGTCAAGCCAAGGCCAGCAAGCGTACCGCGGCGCGCACCGTGTTGGATTCATAGACCTGACAGCGAAGCTAATGTAAGCTCTAGAGTGGCCGATTATGACAGCTATAGACTAAGCATTGCTACATCAATTAGTCAGACATCAATAAGATACAAGTGGTGGGTGGCAGGCGCTGGATAGTGCATCTTACCCGGCGACACCTGGATAACCCGAGTGTGTATAGTGATGACTTTAAATACTCGTAGAGATCTTGCCTCAGACGATACGAAGACTGTAATAAGTTCTTGCACGGATAAGAAAGATTTGATGCTCTCGAGGGCGAACCGTATAGTTTAAACTATAAAGTCAAGCAGCACCGGATCGCTGTGCAGATAGTGAATGATCTGTTTGCAACGGCGGCTAATCATTCGATCATTCGAGAGTAATTGTGTGTGTTTTTTCTTAAATTTTTACTTGGTTGTTATTTTCAAGCTTTAAATTTACTTGATTGGCTGGCTGTTCAAACTTTTCCGATGTCTTGTTTACTATAGCCATGATGGAGGGAGCGAAACGCCATCGTTGCGTGCTACTGACGAATGGCTACACTATCGGCTGCTTCCAGCGCAACGTACATGAGACCCACATTGTCGTTCTTGATCCCTCTGGTCACACGTACTCCTATATTCAGCCAGATGGGACTCGCACTCGGCACTTGACGCCTACTGCGCTCTCGAGCCATCGCTCCTTTGTACTTGAAACTCTTAATTTTCGCAATAGATTCTCACTCCAAGCACCGTATGTGTGTCTGAAATTGATGGACTTGACCGCTGTGCGACATCAACGGCGAATTCGAGCCTCACGAGCAACGTGGCCGTGTATCGAGGATAAGACGAAGGTGTCGAGGCTTTATAATGACCAGGACAAGTGTTTTGAGATACAGTCAATAGACGGTGCGGCTAAAGTGCGATTGCACCTAAGTGGCAAGCTCGTTTACATCTTTTTTGTTGTCGAGGTCAAGGTCTCAGATGACGACATGGATGAGACTAGCAGTCACGCGTACTACACTACATTACGTCAGTCTTTTACAATCAATGAGACACCGGAGAACTTCAAATTTCCGGTAGAAATTCTCCTTGCAGCAAAAGCTGCATGGAATAAGGATCAAAATGCGGATCTAGAGTACAATGAGAATAAAAGAGCTGTATCACATTTGCCGAGAAATGCCGCGTTCACTGCACGTCCGACATTCTCGGTCATTGCCACGCAGAATGATGAGAATGAAAGCCAAAGTGATTCTCTCTCATTGGCTGAAATATTGCGTGTTGCTACGTTACCTTCAACATTCATGTATCAACGTGTTGTGGCCGAAATCGTCGGCAACGACGCAACAGTGTTTATTTCTCGCAGAGCAACTGACCAACTACCGGAAATCATGGTACGTGCGACGACTATGGCGTTTCTTCGCATCCATTGACCGCAACGTTGTGTCAATAGGTTCAATTAAACCGCAACAGCTTTCTGCTGACCGCGCACGATGGCTTTTTCACGTTATACGACGAACTCGGACGCCCTCAGCACCGCTTTACTCGCGAAACTATACCACCTATAAAAACTATTAGCTTGAAGGGCCCGAGTGACTTAATTGAATCGCTGTGTCGACACATCGATTACGTTATGCAAGGTTCAAAGCATGCGGCTCGATCGCAGCACCAGAGCCCTTTGTCATCAATCTATACGCAGTCTAACGAGCTCGAGCTGGTCGAAGAGATTGAGAACGAACACGGCCGTTTCCGTGCGTATTGTGGTGGTCAAATTCGAGTAGCATTTGCCGATCGCACCATCCTTCAAATTGAGCCTGATGGCAAAAATTGTTCGTTTTTCTTTCCGGACGGAACATCGGGCCATATTACGGTAGCATCAGCACCACTGCGTCATCGCCCTTACATCTACCAGGCATTTGAGTTCGGTGACTGGGCCTTTGCATCACAAAAAGAGCGTATGCAACGCCATGAGAAATGGCAAGAAGCTAAAGCAATTGTTACGCAAGAACTCCAACGGATAAATGTGCGCTGCGTGATGAACAGTAGGGTGGGGGTGCTACAGCAGACACGCAGCGATAAGAGGAAAGAGAAACAATATCTCGACGCGAGCAACTCATTGCTGGCTTTGTCGCAAGGTGCGGTGCAAGACCTCCAAGCTGCCACACAGGCTCATATTGCCAGTGTTAATTCAGCTTTGCAAGCAGCATTGATGGGAGCCAGAGAGATACAAAAGGTCGCTAAATAGTTAGAACGACACAAAATTGATCAAATGCAATTGTCTATCTCACAAATAAATCGAAGCAACGACGCCCAAAAGAGCTGGTGGCAAAAGCCACTACGACCATACCGCAAAATCGCCTACTTCCTCTTCCGAATCTTCTTTTCCTGCTTCTCTTTGGCTGCTACCTGCGCTTCGATACTCTTGACAGCAACCTCAGCAGCATAGGCTGATGCCAAAGCTTGCGCGCGGGCAGCCTGCATGGCCTTCACCTGTGCTTCGACTTCCTTACGCTGTGATGCCGCTTGCTGTTCTGCAAGCTGATTCATAAACTGCACGGCTTGAGGAAATATTTTGTCTGGCCAGCCTTCACCTAAACATATCAAGCAACAAGGGCGATTAAAGTGACGTGCCTCTACTACAACATTACCAAGCGAGTTACCTGGCTTGAGCTCTTCGGCCTCTTTGCGAATTTCATTAATCTCATCGTTAATCAATTCTTCGGCTAGTTTGTAGCTGAGATAAGACCCGTCTTTAAGAATGTCATTCTTTTTCAAACGCTGAATTCCTGAGCTCTCTGACTGAATCTTGCGAATGAGCGGAATGTCGGCTACTGCACGACGAAATAGTAATTGGAAGCATTTGTCCAAGTCGTCTGGGTGTTCTTCCTTTCCTTTGCGGTACAGGTCAACTTCCTCAGGTAGCGCAAAGTCGAAGCCGTTGATCATAGCCTGCAATGACTCGTCCACTTCGTCCGTCTTCTGCGGCATTAGTACGCGTGCTGCCATCACTACTAGTACTGCTGTCACGCCTGTCACCACAATAGCTATAACCTGTAGATCCGACAGCATCCTGTTCTAGCAGCTATTGTCTAAGTGCCTTGCCGACAGCGTTACGTGTCGGCATAGGATAGCATGGTGTATCGCACATCAAATAATCTATGATTGGCTGTTAGTATATGAAGTAGAGATGATTGGCTTTAACGTTTTGATATTATTGCTGAGCGCCAAAGTTGGTACAAAAAAATGCTGCAGAACCTTCGCAGTTATCCGTGGTTAATAAGCATATGACCACCACTAGCAAGGTCAAAATAATAGTATAATGGCACGTATCTTAACTATAGCAAAATGCTGTTCTTCATGAGGAAAGGAAACGTATTGCGTATCGAAGGAATTGCAAATGGGCATGAATGGGAAAGCCGGTCCTTCAGCCAACATTAAAGAGACAGCTTCCGCGGCGGATCCAGATAGGATTCCGCGGGCTTTTACAGTAACAAGGCACAAAGGTAATATGGGAATAGCAGTATTTGAGTGCTTTAAATCCAGTGTTGACGTGCAATATGACGACAGCCAAAAATAGAAAAAACAGTAGAGCAAATCTAGGAATAAGTGGCGTAAGAGGTTTTAAAGCTCGTTGATATATTGACTCTAGCCACGAGACGATCGAGGACGAGTCAAGTTTTGGCAGTGGAAAGAAAATAACCGCCCTCTTGATTTGCCAGTTAGTTTCTTGCCACTGCCGATACTTGACTTGTCCTCGATCGTCTGTAGCGCACGGAGTAAAGTCGCATTTATGCAGACAAGACACGAAAATATTGTAAAAGCTGTTGCCACAGATTAAGTTGCACTTGTCCATGGCTCAAGGTTGTTTGTCATGTTCAAGCTGCTTATCATGGTGATCTTGTTAAGCCATGCAAATACAATTTGGGCCCTTGGGAACAGAAAAGACACTTCCTGCAAAGGTTGCAATATTCTTACCTAGACGTGTCGATGTTTACCGTAAATGGTCGCAATTTTTTTTCTGAACCTGGCTATTGCTTACGAATGCCGAACAACATTCTTATATGTTTCTGGTTCAAGGCCCTCATTTAAGTATCGTAGTGACTTGGAAAACACGGTTCGATTAATGCTTGATATGGTTAGTAATTGCGGTCCATCAATTATTTTTATGGATGAGATCGACGCAATTGCGTACATCTACTACGGAAGTTTTTGACTCACATGGATGGTGTATGTACCACGACAATTGCGTGATGATTCTTGCTGATACATATCTATCATGGGAACTATGCATTGGCGACTAGCGAAACGAACCCACATTTGAGCTCGAATGAAACGCTGAAACTTATTATGTAGTACATAAAGTGTGGAAACTACAGTGAACGTACAATGGTGTCCCAGTTAGGGCGTTCAGTTTGAGCCTGAGCAAGAAGTGGACGGGCAATTGACTCTTGGAGTAAAAAATGAGTGGGCCTGCTTTTTATCGCATAGTTGAAGAAGACCTCTATTTGCAATCAAATTTCTCCGATCTGCTTTGCGATCCAAAAATTATTGACTCTTTTAGACTCAAAACAAAGTTGCGAGTGAAATAACAATTTGGCATTCTTCTTTTTCGCAGAATTTTGACTAGACGTCTTTGCTTGAAAGGTAGGCCAAAAGCTATAATACAATGACGGGAGAAGGGTGCGAAACAAACCCAAACCATTTCCCTAAGCGTGATTACAGCGGAGAATTAAAATGGGCTTAATCAAGTTGCGTTCGTAGCGCGGGAAGTAATTTACTCAGTTCTGTAAGTTAAGAGGTCCTAAAAGCCGCACATTCCCGGACAGGTTTAATTCATCAGGTGTCAACGTGCAAGAGTAGCTCAGCAGTTGAACACCCTTCCGCGCTGCCAATGTGCATAGGCTAGCAAACTTCTTGTCGTACTGGATAGAGGGTGCAAATTTGTTGCAATCGTCGCGCTGGACTAGAAAAATAATGGCTCCACTCACTTTCTTCTTGCTTGTTTTGGTCGTAGGCGGATTCTGTAACAATTCTATTAGCTCTGCGACGTGTTTTTGAGCTCGAGTCGACACTGTATCGGGAAACATAGCGCAGCGTGATAAATCGTCTTCAGTACTTTCCAGAGCCAAAGTAACGCTTTTAACCTCGACGTATTTCTCAAAAGCAACAGTCCCATCTTTGGCATATGTTGTCAACACGAAGTCCACGCGACTGTTCTTTGCAAACTTTACCTCCCGTCTAACTTCGTCATACTCACCAAGCTCAGGAAGCCACCGCGCTGCGAGCGCTTGCTCCACCATTCGATTTGCCAGTGTAGAATGTACACCAACCCACACGTCTTTCTCTCCATTCTACCATGAAAAAGACCATCAAAATGTGACAGCTTTTGACAAATAAGCGACTACCTACATGGATTTGAATCATTTCGAGTGTATACGCATACTTGCGCTTAGGATCGTTGCTTTTCGATAATTGCACGCGAGCATTTGGTACTTCGTCTAGCAGTCCAACCATTGGTCCGGTGTTTGGGCAGTATACAGTCACGACCCCATGCTCTCGATCACCCACCGTGCTTTCGTCTTTGGTTGCTTCATCACGCAAAACGACGTCGGCTAAAAATCGTTTGTAGCGACGAATGAGGCGCCCTGAAATCAAATTTGAGTATTGTAGCAAGACTTTAAAGCCACTCGTGGCATGCTCGACACTTGCTTCCGCTGCGGATAGGACAGGGACCTTCTGTCCAAGGTCTTTTGCCCCTAAGGTTGGAACAGCTGTCTTTACAGTCCATTTTTTCACCGATTTGGCACTTGAATTGTGACTACATGTAGTGCCAAGTGCTGACACGGATGAAGTCATGTTGCGTTTTCTATTACGCAATTGCATCTTCATCACAGCATTTCCGACTTCTCCAGAAGCTTTCATTATTAAAGGCCAATGCAAAATTCAGATGTTTGCTGCCACGTATTACAAATTTTTTCTGTTGTAATTTTTGGAAAACAAAAAAAATGCGACGGCTCGCAAATTTAATAAATAAATGGTACGAATTTGATTATATTCGATGAAAGGAGTATTTTACATCGTATATTTCCTACTGTATCTGATACACGCATACGATGCTCAAATTTACTATATCATAGGTAATGTCGCATTAAATTGGTTTGTAAATCAACAAACCCCAAATTTGGACCGACATCAGCATAACGCTTACATCACATAAGTATAAGAAGTAGAGCAAGTTGAACTTGAGAGCGGCAGTGGTCTTAAGCAAGCAATTGTTTGTCTGTTTGTTCACGTTATTACTAAGCCAATCGTACGGTGTGTGGTTGACCTGATTTATATACCAAGCTTAGCTGTACCTGTATTACAGATATCCTTCCACCAAGCGATACGTAAATCCGGTGCTTTTATGTGCAGGCCACACCTTTGCAATAGGTGCAACCTTAAGCGCATGGGCCGATATTAGAGCCAAGGCACCTATAGAAGCCGAAGCAACCTTCTTTAAAGTCGGCTTGGTCATATTTGAAATGACCAGGCCAACCGGCTGCTGCCTGTCTAGCCATAGTTATGACTGAACCGGCTTTTTATATATAAGTCAACGAGTGATAAGAAACAAACATCTAGTTTCTTTTGCATATAACTGAAGAGATGTAATGAGTCACCGAGCTTTCGTGGTTAAGTTTGCTTCCCATTCAAAAGGGTTATAAGATAAAATGGGCATTTATGCACTCAATCCATAATCTTATGATATGAGTTCTACTACTTTAACTGATAACATTGATAACTTAAAAGAATGTTTCTCTTGAAGGAATGTCTAGCGTATATGCCTAAAATATGGTACACAGCTTTAAGAACACCACATCGTATTTTACCTACTTGCTAATCGATGTGTGGCCATGGAGTGTAGGACAAAAAAGAAGCTCATTTCCCCAACAGCACATCGACACAAATGTATTAATTTGGTTATATGCCTTCTCCTAAAACGGCAATCTTCTCAAACCACCAACACTGGGTTCGACTCTACCCTGCATCGCACCGAATCTCATTGCCTCGCCTAGCACTTAGCCTCACTTTTTCGCGCTGATTCGTCTGGTCACACCTCTTTGCTGCATTGATCCGGGATCACAGCTCTATCAAATCACAGGCCCTTCGCTCAAATCCTCGTTAGGCCACTAGCTATACCAGCCGCTCGACCGATTATTTGCTTGGACCGCACGCAGGTTCGATCACTCGCTGGATGCTTGCTGGACTGCTTGCTTGCGGCTTGTGCTGAATTTCCGCTCGAAAGAGCCTTTATGGCTTTTTGAGCAATTGTGTGAGTCAACACCTCCGCAAAAACCACTGATAGCTTCAAGCTATACGAAAATAAACTTTGATTGTGGTTTGATCGAGCTCAAGCCCGTTTACAGTTTGCAATGTAATCAAGATTCGATCCTCTTTTGTGCTACTCCGAAATGCGTAGAATAAAGCCTGACGAGACTACAAAAACGACTCGATCAGTAGCAAGAAGAAGGCTTTGGGTGACGCAATACGTGAATGGCAAAACATTTGCAGCGACCAGGCTGTCGACACGTCGGATTTCAAGTCACGTATCAAAATTTAGCATATTTAATTGTAGCCACATGGAAGGTAGTTGCTGCTCGATAAGATTTACAACTACCTACAAATCATTTTTGAGCACACCGACGGTGTACAGCGTGGACTGTTCACAACTGTGTTTGGTGCATTTAGCTTACACGCGAGTGCGAACCCTTGGCAATTTGACGGATTACTCGGACTCAAGTATTTTTAAAGAAAAAACAATATATAATGCAGATGTTAAGCATAGACGCTACTCCCTAGTGCTAAAACTGGATTCGGACACTAAGCCAGACGTGGGATATAAATCAAGTTCTTTGGCTGGAGACCTGGGTGATACTGTAGTAAAAGCTAATGTTAGAACTTGTTCATGAAGAATTGAAATTTAGCTACTCGCATTCGATGTTAGGAATGGCTACACAGTTGTGCAAGTGGGCATTGAAACTGCCTACTAGTTTGTGCCATTAACCTTGAACATTGATTAGAGTCTCTGTTGAATTACTGGTCGGGAGAGAGAGAACATTGAGACCTAAGTGTGTGACAGTGCAAACGTCTCTCTGGGGCAGGCAGAACTTAGTACATATCAATATTTGCAGTACATATAAATGATGCCCTATGCTTGTTTATTAAACAAAGTGGAATTAAAGTTGATAGTGTCGTTGAGATAAACATTAGTGCGGCAACAAATGTTGTCATGGCAGCAAATAATAGACAAAGGATCTTGATGTGTCGTCTTTTAGTCTAGATTTCCAGGTTCAACAAATCTTGATGGGCTTCGCGCTGCATCACGGTAAAAAATGCTAAATGCGTTTGTATGATAGAAGTCTTAAGAACCCAATGGACTAATAAGATAGTGCAAATTCTAAAGCCCGAAGCTGACATATTCGTGTTCAGACGCAGCAGCGAAGGTCCCCCTCATTATCAGTGCAAAGAGACCAAAACGAGAGGCTTTCTGTTGTATCTCGTCAACCGCCGCGTCCAAACAGCGCTATTACGACGCACGTCATTAATCGAACCTCACCAAAAGCATATAAAGCTTGCTGTATCGCAAGGCAACTTTTATCTGGGAAACTATTTATGACTTTCTGTTATTTATACTCATTTAGATCCATACAAGCGCCAATATTAGTCAGGTATCGTGAACATGTGTTCGACGGCCGCGATTTTGTTAATTAAGATAGAAATTTTATCGCCGCAACTAATGTACATTAAACCGAGATCGTAAGGGTTTACGAAACTTACCGAGAGTGTGTCTGGCTACGTCACCGTATCCACTTCATTTGCAAAGGTTGAGCAAACTCTCGCTTTCATTCGTATACGATGACAACAACGCGGGTATCGCGCAAGTACAGTGCTAATATATCACGATCGACTGGGCAACACACATACATCCCAATAACTTATTTATACGCGGACTTCACGGTAAGCAACTTAAACTTTAGCGCGTTTCTTTAAAAGACGATCTCGCGAACCTTCTTGCAAAAAATTCTAAAGGCGCAAAACATTGAAATCTCGCTTACACATCAAGAACGTCGAGCTATCGGTTTTTATCCTTACCACATGCTTGCATATTTTATAACATACACAGTAGTATTTTTTAAAACGTATTTTATGTGCATTCACAATGACCAAAGATATATCCGCTTAGTATTAACATGTGTAAAGTATATAATTGCCTCCGGCTCTTATCAAACAACAAGGTATTTCTATGGTCTTTACATAGGTCCTCGGTTTGCAAAGAGCTAATTTACATGCTTCAAAATTAGCCGAACCTCGAAAAACTATAAGAAAAATAAAAAACAATGACGGTTTGCAATCTAAAAAAGAAAGGGACGGTTCCATCCAAATTGAAGCATTCGATGAAAGGGGTATTTTACACATACATAATAAATAAGAGCAAAATCATACTTGAGTCATTTGCCAGCGATATGCAATATTCAGATATCATCGGTCAATGAAACGCTCGAAAATGTACTTTTAATTTGTAGGTTTGTTTTTGAGAGTTTTATCTATCGGAAATGGAACACTCAGGTTCAAGATCTCGCTCGGAAAGCGGTTTCTCTCATTTTGAAGCCGAGGATGTCTATCAAAGAGATGATTTCATACACTTTTCTCTCATACGACGAGAGTTTAGCTCGAAAGAAGACATCGTCCAAGCCGTGATCGCGTATCACACTCGTGTTAGTAGAGTTTACCGCGTAGTGTACAGCAACCAGCGACCCAAGGAGTTGATGCACCCTTGCCGCCTATTTAAAGTCCATTGGTGTAAGGCTTGCGTTTGTGCATCCGATTGCACTTTGACTAATATTAATCTGCACAACCCGAAGCCAATTTATAAAAAGCAGCAGCTATACTAATTTGAATCTCGAGCTAAGTGCCGGCACATTGTTGATCTTGTCAAAACTAACGACGAAGGAGAAGACATGTCATCATTTCAAACACTTTGGCGCGCAATCACCAACGCAATAGAGGTCAGCAGCTTGTCCGAGGTAACGCTTTATATGTAGTTAGCAGGTCCGATCACTTTTGCTTTAAGCTATTTACGCAGAGCTCACTTGATAAACCTTTGCGCCGTGTTTGAGCCGCTAAGCTACCAGCTGGTCAACATACCACCAGCATTAAGTGGGTACTGAGATTAAGCAAGAAGGTGGTAAAGGAATGAGAAAATGCAAGATAAAACCTTTAATTGCCAAATAGCCCATTCATCTTCTCTCATTCGACATGATTGTATCATGTGACCAAGAAATATACAAATTTATACTCTCAGCACAAGAGACCACTTCACGCGGTGGACCACCTTGATCGGTGCTGTAGAACACCAGGTCCAGTTTCCCAAACTCTTGCTCTTCGAAGCGTAAAGCAGATGTTATCTTGGTATTATTATCAAATTGCATACGAAAGAGTTTCGCAGGATACCTATAATCCCTGGCATGATCACGAAGCTGGGCTTAGTGTATCTAACTAATTACAGGTAGCGACTATTTTGTAAATAAGCTGCTTAGATGAAATCTATTGCACACGCACTTAAGCCGGCAATAGTAAACTGTTTTTTATCTGAAGGTCGTCTATCTTTGTGCACGCATCCTCTGTGCAAGGTGCTGTATGACCTCGCCACATGGACTTGCTTTCTGTTGACGCGCCTGTAATAGCTTTGAAATGACTGAGAAAGCGCCTAGAAAGGCGCTAGCGCGTTTTCGCCAGAGTAATCAGTGTATTAACGTTGATGCAGAAATCATTACCGATTTGGTGCAGCGAGCTGTAATGCGGTGTTGAGCGCTCAATAGCCCTATCCATTTATTTGTGATATAGCCTCACCTCTCTTGGGGCGGTGCACGTAGAAGAGGTGCTTCATTTCTGATAAAGTTTCGACCAGCGGTGTATATGTTTTTTACCGTCTCAAATCTAATTGAGCGCTTAGGGCGCAAAAACTAAACACTAAAGAAACGGACACTATCCTTTTCGGCGATAAGGCATTGGCACGCCCCGGGTCGTACGCAGTCGCTGCTTCGAACATTAACCATGAGAAAAGCTCAGTGGTCCGGTACAGAGTGGCACGCAAACTAATTTAAGCAGTGGTACTCTCATATTTGTTTAATGCAAGCCATGCATAGCCATATAAAAAGGGTTTTAAATAAGGTTCTAGCCCTAAATGTAATGGAAAACGTAGCTCAATTAAAGAGGAAATAGCTGCAGGTATTGCGTTATTTGAGCGAAGGGGGTTCTGTACAGATGTCTGATGCTGAACGCTTCTAAATGACCGGTCATTTCGATGTTTTTGTTTTAAATTTATGTATACTTTGTCCACATCAAAAAAATTATTCTGTCGCACTAGGCACGACGCGGCAGCCACTTCAAGCATTCTAACCTTATCTTAGACAGCGGCTTTAGTGAATCATCACATCTTGAACAGTAAGACCAGTCTAGTTCAAACGACATAGTGAGCTATAGTTGCTATTCCATATCGAGTTTGCTACGATGAATGTTTTATTACTGCACACACATAAGCTACAATTAAGGTAAAAAAACACTTAAATACATGTCTTTCGTGTTGAAAATGTGCCATCTAGTTGCGCTCAAATTGTCATTTTTCATTAGCCATACCACTATTGATAACAGGAGATTGGAATAAAATATTTTATAGATTGAGTAACCAGAAGTATAGACACCAACACCCTCAAGTCCAAAAATAAAAGTCATCGGTATACAGATGATAGATAAGCTTTTTATGGAAGAGGTATTCGAAGTCTCATATATGATAAAACAATAGAGAAATCGAAGAAATAGTTTATATTATAAAGAAAATCCAATATGATAAACAATCGAACAAAAATTATCGGAAATTATACAATAAACGATTATTCATTAGATTTTGTTCTCGGAATTGCGGTTTTTCTTATTGTTTTGTTGTATTTTTAATGCTGTCTTTTATGTAATCCTTGCAATTGCCCCAATTTAGAACTTCATCTTTAAAAAGACCTATGAGTGGACGATTTAAGAGTTTCAGGTCTCTTCAGAGTTTTTTTAGAGCTCTAAATATTCATCTATTCGGCACGGGCTTTACATTTTAATTAATTAAGAGAGAAAGTTTAAGGTAAATTAAGTTTTCGATCGATCAGCGTTTAAAAAATAAAAAAGACATAATTTTTATGGATGCACAAGTTGATTGTCCAGATTGGCATGAAAAAGTTTGTCAATGGAAAGATCTGGCAGTGGGCTGACAACGATAACTCTGGGGATTTTGCGCAATGGATGATAATCTCGAACGACGGCTTTATTGCTTCCGTGGGCTCAGGTATATCTCATCCTGCTGATGAATCGGAGGATCTTCACGGTGCGCTTGTGCTGCCGGGGCTACACGACTCGCACATTCACGTGTCGATGGTGGGGGAAAGCGCAGAGTGGCTGAATCTTTCGGCTTGCTCATCTTATAAAGAATTTGCAGAGTGTCTTAGAGCATATGCTGCTCAGTACACGGACAAGACCTGGATCGTGGGAATCGGTTGGGCGCAAGATGCACTTTCTAGCGATGCGCGGTACCCAAACCGTCACGACATTGATGCTGTGATTAAGGATCGACCAGTAATTCTACATCGGGTTTGTTGGCACATTGCTGTGGTGAATACAAAGGCACTTCAGGTTGCAGGAGTGAACGTAAATGCCAAAAGCTTTGATATAAAGCACGGAGCAATTGACGTGGACGAGAAAGGGGTGACCGGCATTTTAAGAGAAAATGTAAGGGGTATGCCCATTTTACTTAAAACCATCGAAGGTTAATTTAAAACGTTTGTATTAATCAAGAGCAGGCGGTGCAGATATTAGAAAAGCACGCGAACGAGCCGTCGTTAGGTTCTGTATTTTAGCGTTGAGTACTGTATTGGAGGTCGACAAGCCGACTTTTTGTTGCTCAATGTGATGACACAGGACTTCGTGCGAAATATTATAAAAATGCTTTAGAGAAATGTGTGCGATCAGGTTTGACTGCAGTTCATACGAACGACGAGGATGCGTGGCGTGTATATAGTCAGCTCCAAAAGGAAGAGGGTTTGCCAGTCCGCGTGTACCTAACAATATCAATTAATGAGCTTAACAAGCCCATGACACCAAAATCGGGCGCTTGTGATGGCCTTTTGTCATGTCACCGAGCAAAGATTTTTAGCGATGGGAGTCTTGGCGCAGTAAGTTTTACTCATGCGTCCTGTACGCAAACTAAAATTGACTAATATATACAGGAAACAGCAGCTCTCAGTGTTCCATACAAAGGCACAAGAAACAAGGGAATCCTCATCAATTCTGATGAGGACCTCGTCAGAAAAATTCGCGACGCAACCAAAGCTGGCTATCGAGTAGAAATTCACGCCATTGGTAAGCTCGCTTCTATTTGTCAGCCTTGTTGTGTTCATCTCATGTGTGATGGGAGAAAATAGGTGATCGTGCGGCCGAGCAAGTACTGACGGCTCTGAAGACAGCTGATGTCGGCGTCGAAAAACGTCCAATTTTGACACATTGTCAAATTTTAAGGGAAGATTTGATTACTCAGATGCGAGAGCTAGGAGTTATCGGAAACATACAACCATCGTTTGCTGTGACGGACGCAGGTTTCGTTCGCAAGCGCTTGGAAGACGATGTCATCAAATTTTCGTACTGTTGGAAACGTATGCTTAACAGTGGGGTCGCGTGCGCTGGTGGAAGCGATGCACCTATTGAGACTTGCAATCCTTTTCAGGGAATCTATGACGCCATTTGCCGCCACAAGCTTACCCGACCTCAGGACGTGTTCTTGCCGGATGAACGATTGTCATTTAATGAAGCTCTAGCACTTTACACGAAAGGTGGTGCGTTTGCAGCAATGCAGGAACAAGCTCTTGGCCGGATCTCGCCTGGCTTTTATGCGGATTTCGTGGTTCTTCGCAAGGACGTGACATTAAATCCTGGCGCACTTGTGATGCCAGACCTCGTGGAAAGTGTTTGGGTGAATGGAAAAAAGACGTATCGGTATGATCCTGCCTCAGCTGCTTTCAATGCAACCGAGAACGATTTAAGCAACAGCTTACTGCCAGGCAAAAATGGGCCCCTGCGCGCTTGTAAATGTTGTAGGTGATGTTTTTTTAAGTTGCAATGGAAGATTTAAACCGCCGTGAGGTATTTAATACCACAATACATTTAAATAAACAATAACGTTATTTGATCTCACTTTATTCGCGTCGGGTTACTTGTTAATTGCTGCCATCGTGCTTAAGATTATGGCTTTTTACACGTATAGAGTTTCAGATTATAAGCCTGTGCTTCAAGTATAAATAAACTACGATCAAATACGTAACATGCGATGACTGGCTTTTGATAAAGCAACATCAAATACTATCTGTGTGTTAGCATCTTGACTTGTTATTAACCAACTTTAAGTTAGCTGCACAAATTCAGTTCGTTAAGCTACATCTACCTAGCATATGTCACATTCGGTGCGCTGTCAAATGGTCACCCGCTTGTTCATTTCTGTCGTGGTGTTGCGTTATGTGTTGCAAATAGGCATAGTCTTACAACAGCTCGTACTGACAAGGCCGCCAAGGTTTGGGACTGATAAGCATGCTAGCTACGTGCTCATAACCACTATAACGTTATGTTTGGAGACTTTAGCAGTCACCAACTCTCACGATATTGGCAATTTTATCAAGGTATTCGAGATTAAAAAAACCAAGTCATTTCCATATCGTCCTGTTAAGCCAGGACCAAAGCAGCCACGCTCACACTTTTGATAAGCCTAGCCGGCGCAACATTGCTTTGACAAGTCATCACATGGGCTTTCGCAAACAAGACCCATACACAATACATTACTTAGTCTTTGTGTCTTCGCAAGAAAAACAGGTCATCGAACTGGATCGTAAGCACAAATTGTGGACATTCCATGTTTGGTGTTAAAGATGCTCATATGTGATGGCTAAAATTATACGGGCAGAGAGACCCTTGAGTCGATACGTACATGTGATACAAACGAACTACATTAAGCATTCATAGTGGGTACCTACCAAAAAGACTTAACATATATATGTCATCTCGGTGGCAACGCCGTTTATTATTATCAACATGACTTAAAATTTCATATTTCAATATAGTGCAAAATACGTTCAGGATTGCGCTCCCATCCAGTTAAGCTCATAACCTTACTTAAATCCATTTAGTAAGCTCAGTCTCTCGATTAAGTATCCCTTCGTTCAAGTAAATCGTTCTTGCGTATACTACACGATAGAATACTATTTGTAAGCTGTTTTTTCACCGAATGACCAACTAGATCATTCTAGAGGCGATAACTGTAACGTAACCGTCCTTACCGGCAGGTCTGTCGGCTACGGCTATTACGCAATACAATTAAACATTATCAAGACACATTGATACTACCCATAAGTTTCAGACCAAAAGAAAATTTCAGATATCCCATGATCATTAAATATCAAGGTATCACATTGGCTGAGAATAATCTAGAATGCTTAAAGTGACAGATGTAGTAAAGAAGAATGATAGCCTTCAGGATAATAGCACCAAATAGCTTGAAACCATCAATTAAGCTGTAGCAAGAAGAGAAGTCGTAAGAGCTCTTCATTGAACATTACTTCTTAATTCTCTAATAAGTAACTAACACTCCTCTTCCTTCAAGAACTTTGCCCCACTGGCCCCAAGGCCTCGTCTGACGACCGACATTCAGAAAGCTTCCTCCGCAACTGAGTTACAATAACTGTTGTATTAAATTGACATGTATGCCCCCACGTTACCGATTCATGCTTTCGGCTATCTCTGAATCTCAAAAGTTTTGCGCAATTAAGTACACGTCTATATTCCTCGCTTAATCTCACCAACATTTACAAATTACATATCTGTATACAGGAGCGCAATGCTCTCGCCGCATGGTAGGGGTCATACGTCTTGTACGTTGTGATCTTGGGGTCAATCTTCAAAAGAGATCAAATTAAAGAATGATGAAGCTGGTACTGTATACTTTGAAATGGTCATCACGGGAAGTAACAATGTGGTATGATCTACTTCTAGTTTCTGAGAATGTGGTATACTGTCAATGCGCTGTCATCCTGCTACATACCCCTGTTCCCATCAACATGGTAAATATTTTCTCATAGATATGGTAACGGTACACGATAGCACACCTATCGCAAAACGTCGTATGTGAAACATTTGAATGTCATTAACTCGCTTTTAAAAGTGTACTCGTCGTGTGTATACTACTCAATATTACACCATACACACGAAGTGGATGATGTATTATCTCGTATTCTTACGCGTTAACGCGTTTTGCAGATTCGATATTTTGCTTCACATTATAACTTTAAGAAACAAGGTCCACCGCTTTACTATAGCTCTCGTGCTTTGTATTGAGATTTAGGACCTCCGTCTTTTAAATATCAATTTATGATAAAAAATAATCGGATCTTGAGAAATGTGGACGCCTGAAGTACGGTGGTTTGTGGTCTTCGGAGTGTTCTTTTATTTTTGACTTATAGTAATAATATTTATAATGAAATTGAGAAAAATACAAACGTAAAAATAATGTAGACGTGCCAAAGCAAAAAATTAGAATTTCTATCGAAATTTCGTGAATTTAGCTCAATGCCTACATAAAAACGCTACATGTGTGTTGATGATAATGTATAAATACTACACTTATGGTGTGTCACCTTTTGGCGCAGCACCAATTCCTCGGCAGCCGTATAATGCTGAAGAAAACATCAACCAATGGTAGGGCCGCATTTATAGTAAAAATATTAGTTAAAGATTGTTGACTGTACATTGCCATAAGTCTGGAGGCTTGAAAGCGCTGCATGTTCCGCTTATTGTGGTATACTTGGGATACATGCATAGCTGAGGTGATCCATAAATTAGGTAAACACCTAGGAAAACATTTTTTAATGACAGTTTTGATCGGAACCGCTGGACTAACGGACGGACGGGCATCATGGTATCTTCATTACCTATATACGACTGGATAAGAGCCACCCGCGCTGCGCGCAATAAGTGAAACTTGATCCTGATCCGTGATGTTTGCTGTTTCAACTAACCAAGCGTACTCACTCTCAACTTTGCCAGTGTCGTAATCTTGTACGTATGTGATATAATGATTGATGTTGGGTCCAAATTAAAAATTTGTTGGTCTTTTAGTCTATATAAGGTGTTGTTGGTGTCATTAAAATGATTTGAGCATGCATATAAATTTTACAACGAGCAATGACCGTCGTCGTGGGTTCCTCAAAAAGTATGATGTTTAGGTTTCATCGTCAATACCCGGCTATGTATATCTTGAGCCTCGTTTCATCAAGAGTCCGACAAATACCTTTGAAAAAGAACATGACAATGAAAGTAAGGGGTCTGCATTGCACATCTTTAGTAGTGAACTATGTATGGAATAAAATATTGAACATCGAAAGCAAGATGATTTTTCAAAAATTTGCCGTCATTGATAAATACTAGTTTGTGATTTTGGCAAGGGCTAAATTCCTATTCGTGGGACGCATACCATGACACGTTCTTTTTGGCAATTTACTTTACTTTTGTATCATTCGATGGTGTCGATATGCGTACCTAATACGATCTTCATATACCAATGCCAGGAAATCACTGCTAATGGCTTGAGGCTCAGAGTCTGCCGTCACTTCCTAATTTGCCGGCTCGAGCACAAGTGCCCAATCCTGCCCCGTTTCTGCTCAGAGACATTTTCTGTCGCCGTCGTCAGTTCTCTCCGCCGCTACGCCTTCGCCGCCGCGCGCACCTCCCTGTGAGTGCTACCGCCGACAGTCTTCGCTGTCTTCTACCGTTGCTTCTGTATCTCATCGCGGAAGACTTTTGCTTCGTCGGTTTCCTCCTAAGGTGGCTTTCTCCGGCTGTACAGTTGTGCGGACCAGCTTGGAGTTTACGTGGGTGTTAGTCGGACTAGTTCCCTCTCCTCAGCCAAGGCAACTTTACACTGTGTGTTGTCTCCTCTCTGGTCGCGCTGATCGTGCAATTTCCTTTCGGCCCATTGAAAGAAGTTGTGGGTAGTTCTTACTCCCACCACAGTTGATCTGCCTAGCTGCGCTCACTAAAGGACCAATTGGTAGAATGGTTTCCGACCCTAGCTCTACTACGGTGAAATCATTGGCGCATCCACCGCCAGGAAATAATCGTAATTCGCGGTCGCCAAATCGGACACCTGCGCCTACCCGCTCGGTGCCGGATAACAACGCCTTTGAAGAAAGCATCGCTCGTTTCAACGATCCCGACGCTTCGGTGGAAGAGCGCTGTCAGAAAGCTTTAGCGCCACTTCCATCGCCTGTCGATGCGAAGCATTGCACGCGCATGTGGATTCCAGCTGCGCGACTAACTGCTGGGCGGAACATAGACAAGCTTTTTGTACGGATTATCAGTCGGAACTTTAGCGCAAGTACCACCATCTAGGCTGCGTCCGTGACTTCGTGCGCATTTTCCATCAAGGGATCGAATTTGTCTGCAAATCGGATGATGCTCTTCGTTGCCGGGGCGGAGCAACCCTCAAGGTGCGTAACACCTTGGTTACTATCCGAAAGTATTCGCTTTTCGACAAGCTATACTTTGTTGACCTTCAGCGTCTTCCGTTTGGCATACCGGACCGGGACATTTACAGCTGGCTTGTAGAACGAAACGCTAGACCCGTTCTACTCACCGCGACGCACGATCACGGCATGGTCAAGTCGCAAGAACGCACGGTGCACTGTAACGCTGTGTCTTGCCCACCCGAATTATTTGAACCCAATGGTGAGCCTCTTCGCGAGATTTTCTTCGATTCAGACGACAAACCATGCTTCGTCAAGCACCGCCTTCACAAGCATAATTGTGTGCGCCCTCCATCGCTGCGTCCAGCTGCGCGCAAGCCATCTGATGTTTCAGACGCCAGTATGCAGTGTTGAGACAAGACGGATGCGCCAGTTTTTCCGGCAAAAATAACTGCTTTAGCAGGACCAGTATCCACCGCTGGCTCTGCGCCTGTCCCTACCCAACCGGATGGTTCGACAGGATCTGTGGTTGACGCCTCGCCACCAGACAAGGCACATCGTCAAAATGGTCTTTTGGCATCACGCTCGGCTAGGTCAAGAGCCCAGCTGTTTATTCCTGGTACCGAACCTGCTGATGCATCTGAATGGAAGGTGGTACAGCACTCACAGTACGGGTTATTGAATCGTTCCGGGGAAAAGTTTATCGAGCCAGGCACGCCTGTCCCATGTGACCTTACTCTGGACACTAAGAATTCATCGGCGATGACATATTCGTCGCCGATTTATCCAAATTGCTATGAAGTCCCGCTTTCGGATGGATACGACACTTCTCTGCCGCCGAATGTTGACCTAAGCGTAGGTGAATCTGACGAAAGAGACGAACTTTATGGCTTTACATGTGATACATTGTTGGTCCCATCGTCGACAATTCGCGCGTTGAGACAGGCACGATGGCTGCCACTTAAGGTGGAACAAGTTACGGCTGCGGAGCTTGACAGCATAATTGCCGAGTTTGTCGCCAAGGATGTACTGGCTTTTACGTCGCATGAAGATGTGCTGGTTACTATCCAAGCACAGCCTGCGTACTTTCTCCAATTATTCAAGCTCCCGCTTCAACGTCAGCAACAGCTTGTGACGGATCACGCAATTTACCGTACGGTATGCGCTCAGCCGCTACAGGATGGAGAACCGGTTGATTTCTTGACCCTGCTACGCGCTCGGTTTGGAGAACAGTTACCGGACTCTGATATTATACTGACCGCAATTTTACCGAAAGAAGATGCTCGATTCGAAGCTTGCCACTGCGCCATAAGCGATTTATTCTTGATGAATTTCTCGCCTGGCGTTGCTACCTCAGCAACTGCCTTCTAAAAGGATTCGACATGCACCAATCCTTCTATGAAGCGACCTCATCTTAATGTGCTTAGCACACTCAGATGTTGAAGAGCACTTTCGCGATCATAATGCCACGCCGCCTCACGTTTTTACGGCGCTAAAGTATCTAAGCGAATCGGAGCTATCTTCTACGGTTGAATCTGCGCTTTATTTTTTGGTGCGCCCTCAGCTCTAAGGAGGCATGAGCCTTCAATGGAATTTCGCTTAACATTAACGGGATGAATAAACCTTTTCTCACCATGTATGAGCGACTTCTCTCGACGCATCAGCTAGTTGCATTTCAAGAGACAAAGTTCAACAAAGAAAATTGGCTTCAATCCAACGAACACTTCATTCACGTAGCGGACTCCGGAGAACGCTGCTTTTGGTCGGATTTTACATCTCCGATTTTCAATGGAAGACATGGGATCGGTCTCGTTATGTCTTCATCCTCTCCTTTTGGTGAGGTTATCGATATTACAAGCAATGTCTACAAAGAAGAGTTACGAAACCGTTACTTACTGCTTCAAACTTCGCTCGGCGGTGAATTGATGTATGTACATATAACTTACGCACCCGATGAACCCATGTATCGCGGAGACTTTTTTTCGAGCATTACCCATCCACTTCGCAGCAAATGGCAGTGAATTGGAAAGGAGTGAATGCATAAATTACATTGTCGTCGAGGATTTCAACTTAACATTGGATGACTTCCTTGACTAGACGGCACTTGATCGACCTTACTAGAGACGAGGTCGAGATGAGCTTGAGGATTGACTTGGGCGCTTGGTTTGGTCGATGCCTGGCGCTTCATGAACCCGAACACCAAGGACTACACGAGTCCTTCACGTAAGAACCAACTGGATTATTGCTTTATTACGGCCGACCTGCTTCAAGACAATTTGGTATCAATTAATCATGTGCGGGATCGTAAGTGGCATAACGAAGATCATATACCGGTTGAGCTTTGTCTATCGTCCAAATGTATACAGCGACGGGGCCACCCACAGTGGCGGTATCCAACTTGGACGCAAAACTTCAAGACTATTTGTCAGCTTCGGTTGAAGCATTAGCAGACCGCATCATAATCTTTGCTGGTGCTAATCCTGGCTGTCTTCTTGGTGAGCACAAACGTGCAGATTGTATCTTCCTTCGGCGCCGATGGAAGGAGCTCCGTAAGGCAGATGAGCGGATCATGTCCGCAAAAATTGATGCAGTAAACGCGGCGACTGACTTGGTGAACCTGTAACCTACAGAAAACAACAAAAATGAGTTAGAACAAGTAAAACTGGATCTTCGGTCTCATCGGAAGGACATCAAGGCAAGAAATGAATACAGGAATTTTGCCGCGGATTTACACTCGAGCGAGCCTGCAACAAGCTACTTCTTTCGTGCGCCGCAGCCAGATTGTCTACGATCTCCAATAACGGAGCTGACGAATGACGATGGAACATTTACTGAGTATCAGGAATAAATTGCGTCAGGTCACCGGCAATATTGGGGCAAACTGTTTCAGTCCACGTCTGCTGACTTGAACAAAAAACGGTCTTCAACTTATGAACCACTACAGTTTGCTTCACTGTTACAGGATACAACGTCACGACTGTCAAGCCAACAACAAGCGATGCTTGATGCTCCTATCATGCCAAACGACTTGTACTAGGCGATGATGGCATCAAAGAATGGCAAAGTTCCCGGTCCAGACGGTCTACCGATAGAATACTACAAGTTGAATGCGACTTTATGGGCGCGAATCTACGAAGTTGTGTACGACAATCAGCTACAAATAGAAAAAATGACAAAATTTTAAGAAGGGCTCACCTTTCACTGCTATATAAGTCCGGTGATCGCACTATCCCCGGCAATTATCAACCGCTTACCCTTCTCAACCACGACGCCAAATTGGGACCAAAGGTTATACAGTGGTGTTTGGGGAAGGTATTACCAACGATCATTCATGTCGACCAAAGTGGCTTTGTTCCACGGCGGTCAATTCGTCACTCGCTGCTTCGTTTTCAAGATTTTCGGGAAATCTGCAAAGCAAAGTACCCTTATGCATGTGCGGTACTTCTGGACTTTGCAAAGGCCTTTGACAGTGTTCTGTGGCCGGCTTTGGACATGGTTCCTCATCACTTCGGATTTGGTGCGACTTTCCGGGCGTGAATGAAGACGTTCTACAATGAAAAATTAGTCAGTCTTCACCTGAATGGCTACCCCGGTGATCATTTCTTTCTGGGTGCAGGCATTAGACCAAGAGACCCCCTTTCGCCAGGTCTCTTCGTGATTTTTATCGAGCCAACGATGAATTTTTCACGGGCTCGATTGTCTGCAAAAGGTGTACCTGTTAACGAGATAAGTCTACCGCATCTATTACTAGCGTTTGCTGACGACTGCACCGGGCTACTATCTAACTTGGATTATGCTGAAGAGTCTCTTGGATTTGTTCAGGAATACGTGTGTGCTCTGGCTTGCGACTATATGTGAAGAAAACGAGCATTATGCCGTTCTCTCATCATGTGTCTAGCCTAAAATTTACTGAATTACTACGACGCTCAAATGTCCATGGTTTGACGTCAAGGGAAACCGTCTGGCTGCTTGGTATTATACAAGGAGCTACTGTTACGCCGGAACAGCGGTTTCACGATGTACTAAAGAAGATACAAGCTCGGTGCGCCCTTAGGAAATACCGGGCGCGAACACTGCGAGGCAAGGTGATTATATTGCAAAGTATAGTCTTACCAGTGCTTTGGTACACGGCAAGTGTTACCCCTAAGCCCCTGGATACGCTCAAGCAAGTTGACATTATAATACGAAATTTCGTCAACGCCAATGACACTAGTTCGTCGACTGCCAACTCCGACAAATTTGATAAAGAGTGGATATACACAAGAATTAGTGATGGTGGTCTTGGGCTTACTTCCCCGAAAGCCTTCATTGACGCTATGCACCTAAAGTGCCTTCGCGATGGTATTGCCGCTACGGTGGCGACACCTACAGAACCCCGCTGGATGGAGCCAGCATTGGCTATCTTTACTAGGACTCTACAACCATTAAGCGAAGATTTCGACATACTCTACGCTAACATTAAAGGACGCCGGTGAGGTCATCTTCCAGATTACTGAAGATGTACTCTTAAATTATGAACCGACTTGCATCAATTACGGGGATCAACTAATTGGAAATTGTTTAAGCAAACTACGCCTATTGGGAATAACATTCACTTTACTTTTGGAAAGCTGAAGGCACTCCTACGTTGTGTAAGTCCAGAAACGGTTGACAAGCTCATGGATACGGGCTTAAACCGTCTTCAAGGCTTTGTAAATCTAAATGGAGCCTACGCTACGGCTGATTTGTAACGAATTATACTGGATGAAGATGACTTTGCTCGGCCAAGCTCATTGACTCGACTAGTCAACGACACTATTCGCCGCCTAAGTTTAATTACTCCGATCGCCGATCCATATTACGGACCTTTTAGGCTTGTTAAGATCGAAGCGGCTTGTCATGCATGGAGTTTTGATGGAATGTTTGTTATTGATATGACCAATCGTGATTTCGTTAAACTAGTGTTGGCGACTCGCAAGTACACTAGCGCTCCGGCCTTACCTCCACGGCAGCTTTAACTTCCTTCTCTAACGCTACCTTCGCGTACATGGACCGCGGAGTATGCGTGCGATCGTCACATTCTTTCTGTCTGGTCCGATGTTAGGTTTCGTCTACATAACAATGCCCTTGGGTTGGATACATGTTCAAATGAAGAACACAAGTCGACATACTGCTTACCAGTACACACGAGTGCACGGGTGAGTCCTGTGGCTCGCTATCAATGGAATTATTACCTTCAACCTCTCGATGACATCATTGATAGAAATCTCGATTGGACTTTAATAGTTTCCTCGGAAAATTGTCATCTTACTTCTACTGCGACCAAGTTTTACGGAGTTTTTGCTACACAAGTGACACTCAACATTGTTCGATGTTGCGTATTACGAGCAATTTGGCTGCACCGCAACAACAAACTATACAATACAGAGGTTTCTACTTCGGCGGCCTTTGTCAGCATTCATGCTCGAGCCTACATTAAGTTTCACTTTCGAAAGCTCGCAGACATTGCATCACGACAATCGAAGAGCAACTTAGCGGCTAAAGTTGCTAAAAGAAAACATGATAAGCGAAAGAATGCTATGACGTGATGGATGAGTGGCGTTTTATTACGAGATTATTCACGGCTATGACTACTACTACTACTAAGATTACTACTACTACTATTACTACTACTATGACTACGACTACGTCTACGGCTCTATAAAAATGTCTATAACGATATCACGACTACAATCTGGTTACAGTATTTGAATTGCGAAGTCAATACGACTTACTGCACTCTTTAGTGAGGGCATTGTATTATTTGGGGGGGAGAACCAGTGTTTCCCTCGTTGATTCTTTAGACCGACTGGGCACATTGTCGGAGACCAAAATAATACTCATATTGGGACACTATTTTGGGCATTTTTCGGGGTTTTTGGAGGGATACTACAAGAAGACTACCGCCACAATACGGATCTCAAGCAGTTTTTGAATCACGGTCCAAATCAATCACCCAACACCAATGCACTTAGTTGTGCGCACACCGACATCAAGATCTCGACAGGCACCTTATCCACTAATAGAGCACTTTTTAGTGCCCAGTAATGACTTCCCTTACAGAAATCGACTCGAGAATTAAAGGCTCGAGCTGGATGGGCTTCCCACTTGCCCTCCGCGAGGAGTACTTTACTGGAAACACTATATTGGACCTTCTTGATCTTCAAGCCACATCCCTGCGGAATCCGATCAAGTCAACAAAATATACCTCGCCAGTGTATGTAAACTCGGTTGGTGGCATTTACCCGCTACCAAGGCTACTTGCTACTTATCACCGACACGCTACTCTTGTGTCTTGGTATAGTAGAACGTATTCCTTACCTTGCCATTAATTATTCTTTTTAGTTTAGATTAGGTAAAAAGTTAATGAAACAATTTACTTAGAGTCTGCCGTCAGGTAATATCTACTACTTCGCTTTATCCGGCTTTCATGATCAAAAACTTCGCCATTAACACCAGATCAACGATGCTGAGATGACGGCCGCCACTTTTGACCTCAATATCTACCACCAATCATAGGTCAATATTTTTTTGTTATATATAAGACGCTTGATGTCGCATTGAGTGCGTTGTGTTTATTGACCACGCTGGGGAAAATTTTGGAGATGCGGCATCGAGGTGTCCTTGCCGTCCGTGATGAGCCAAACAATCACGACTTGTTTCAGCTCAAGTCATTCATCAAGTGGATAGATATGATTTAGTTGACCACACTCAAATATTAGCTTTGTCAAAACCTTAAGCGTCATTGTCATACAATACTTAATAATGCGCGCGGCTCATATTTTTTTGTATTTTTTTTGTAAAGTTTGGTCTTGCGTGGGTGTTCAAGTAGCCTCCGCACCAAAAACCTTCTCGTTCTTAAGGAGTGACTATGTAATCAGCCTCGAATGTTTCAAAAAGACCAAACGTGTATGCACATAGAGCTACTTCCTTACTTGTTGGGACCACAGGAAAAAGCCACGTCAGCTTGGCATGCACTTACTTCTGACCAGATACATGTGGACCTTCAATATGCTGTGAAGACCACGAAAAACGTAGTTTTCGGCCTCAACGACCGTCAATTGAAGTTCCAGAAGTCGATTGTACTTCAGGTCTCCGACATTTGTAGCAATGCCTGAGTCTGACGCTGCCGGATCTTCCCTTGTTCGTCGACCGATGCGACTGCAACTTTTTGTCAAGAGGTTTGCCACGGAAGTTTTATATCTTTACATATAGCTTTAATTTACATTCGAAGCTCTACTTGCCATCTATTATGGATGCCTGACAAATTAGTTCGCTTTAATGTAATCCTGCTGATGCGAGCCAGCTCACAATACGGCTTGCACGAAAGAGCGTCGGGATTTGTATACACTGTGGAAGTTTTATTCAGCAGAAAACGACAACCATCATGCTATTAGAATGAGAAGTAATGCATAACTTCAAAGCATGGTCTAGTAGGTTCAAGAAGGGCTTACGACCCAGAAAGCGAGCTCGGAGCTTAACAAGTGCGTACTTTCTGGAAAAAATATTATTTGGTATGAGAAAAGTTGTTTGTTGAGCAGCCTGAACCTTCATGAGCTGGGAGCAAGACGACCCGCACTTGTGTGCCGTCGTTGAATTTGCATCAATGCATGATTGATGGTATTGTCAAAAGTGGCTTAGACCACGCTTGATGGCTTCGTCTCGTCCGAGAACCCGAAATGGAAGCTTGCTCAAGGCTATTTTGAAGCTATAAATAATCAGCTGTGGTATTTTCCAATAGGTCGAACAAAGTGAGACTCACGTAGTCAAAACTGTTCTTGTGCAAATCGATGGCTCGGCCTTAATATTTTCTCAAATTCATCCAAAAGCATAGTGTAGGCCAAGCCAAAGCGAGCTTTCCTTTTCGAGGGGCTGCTCAAAATTTATCGCCTCTAACGCAGCAGTTAATGCCGCCAATCTCCTCTACCATAAAAACATTTGTCGACGAAGGCTTGCCGACTAGTCTTCTTCGGACTATACATGGACGGTTATATAGACATCGTATTTCCGAGTGAATGCCAGGAAAGGTAAGAAAAATAGTGTGACCAGGAGGCTGCACGTCACTCGGGCACTCAATAGCCTTTGCTGGATCACAGACCACTTCAATAGCATGACGCTTGGCGTATGAGAAATCATCGCTGAGATTCCAATGTAGATAGACGTCTATCCATTTTTAACGTACCTTACAGCGTGCATCCTGACATGTCGTTTAAGCAGCACGTCCCTTTTAAAAGGTATTAGCGTGCTGTTCAATAAAAACTTGTTGCAAATTTTAATCTAGTTTTTGAGCACAAATAGCTGGAGGCAAGTGCGGGGTAGACTTTCGACTACTGCCTCATGTCATTCTTTGCCTTTTCAGCTTAGTAAGCATCGATAAACTCACAGGCAGTGGCCATTGTTTGGTGACACGGAAGCTTTTGCCTGGATGAGAATGATCCCGTCGCTTTCTCCTTAGTCGAAAGAGCGGCTTTTGCCAGCTACCCTGCCTTGGGCGAAAAGAAGGCAAATTGTTCTTGCCCCCCTTTGGGACAGACGCGGATTTTGTGCCCTTAATTTCCGCAGCCAAAATGCAGATGATGCTTTTGATGGCAGCACTAAAGTCCATCAGGGCTAGACCTGATTCAGCTGGACCACCGGCATCATCTTACACGACTAGAATTACTCCTGCTTATACACAGGATTGCGTAAGAGTGGGCCTTTCTGTAGCAATAGTCCTCTTGAAGATCGATCTTCTATCGCTGCATTCTGCACTCCATTAATTTGAATGCAAGGCGTGACTTGTAGGCAAGATTAGCGCATTTAAATTGCTTAGCAGTAGGGAAGGTTGTAGATGCATCTGTATTACAATTCTAAAAGTAATAGCAAGTCTTCCGAGTAGTGTGCCGACAGCTGTGTTTTGATCATCCCAAAATTATTGCTAGAGTTCAAGTATTCAATGTATTCTCGTGGGCCTAAAATTGACTGTAAGTGTTTCCAGGTGTAACGGGGTCATACAGCAAGAGGTGACGCGCAGAGAGACCTACGATCTTCCGGTGAGACACCGTATTCTGTCCCGGGCTTAGGAGATCGACGAGTGTACTGATTAGTTAAATGTAATATCTATTTTGGTTCTACTTTTGATACTTTATACCCTCGCAGAACAGCATGCTGCGGTAAATATGATATTAAACTAAAAACAAACTAAAAAAAATATCCCAGGTAAAGTAGAAAAACATAATTTAAAATTATCTCCCCAAATTTATACATACCACATAGCTTTTTTTACAAATGTCCGTGTGGTAGTCCCCAATTCCCACAAATTGATGGAAATGATGCGCCTCGTCTTGCTGAGCCGTCCTCTTCAAGCGCTAGCTATCGAGCGCCGTGTGGCACCTCTGCTGCGTCATGCATTTTCCTCACTACCAGATAATGTGTCCCCTCTAACGATGCCATCCCTTTCACCCACGATGGAGACCGGGTCGTTATCTGCGTGGTTAAAGAACGAGGGTGAAGAAGTGAGCGCTGGCGATGTGCTGTGCCAAATAGAGACCGACAAGGCAGTTGTAGACTATGAAATGCAAGACGATGCAGTTGTGGCCAAGATCGTGTGCCCCGAGGGCTCAGCTGACCTACCAATCGGCGCCCTGCTTGCGTACACAGTGGAAGATAAGGACACGTACAATAAATTGTTAAAAAGTGGCGAGCTCGCCTTGCTCTCATCCGATAACGTCTCCGTCTCAAAGCCTGAGTCTCCTGTAGTGACAACTCCACCCACTGCAGCGTCAACGCCTGGTGGTCACGTACCGCTTATTAGGTTTCTGGGCAAGCGGGCGTTGCTCCCCGAATTCAATCACTCACCTCTGAAAGAGCCGATTAAGCCGAAAATTGAGGTTCCAACGGCACAGCCCGTGGATGTTGTGGACAACGTCACGTACAAAGACTTTCCACTATCCAACATGCGCAAAATCATTGCTAAACGCCTCGCTGCTTCCAAAAAGGACGTACCTCACAGCTATACCAGCATCGATTGTGAGATCGACAACATCCTCCAGTTTCGCAAACAGCTCAAGGCCAAACACGACGTCAAGGTTGGAATGAACGATTTTATCCTCAAAGCTGTGGCCCTCGCATTGCGGGACGTTCCCGAGGCCAATTGCTTCTTTGATGCTAAGACACAAACTGTGAAGCCCAATATAAGCGTCGATGTGTCGGTGGCTGTAGCCACTCCTTCGGGTCTAATTACCCCAATCGTACCAAAGATGCAAACCCTCGGCCTCAGCGGTGTCAATAGCATATTTATGGAGCTCGTATCCCGCGCGCGCCAGAACAAACTGAAGCCGGAGGAGTTTCAAGGTGGATCATTTACCGTCTCTAACCTTGGAGGCTTTGGTATCGACCAGTTCCGAGCTGTGATAAACCCCCCACAGGCTTGCATTTTAGCCGTCGGAGGCGGTCGCCGGGAGATTCTTCCGCCTCGTGAGATTGTGGAAGGTTTACACCTAGAGCCACGGGTTGCGACGCTCATGAACGTGACGCTGTCGTCCGACCGTCGCGTGGTGGACAGTGTGATTGCTG
Source organism: Plasmopara muralis (assembly GCA_003676415.1). NCBI lineage: Eukaryota > Oomycota > Peronosporomycetes > Peronosporales > Peronosporaceae > Plasmopara > Plasmopara muralis. Next base: position 7,864 of record RCHQ01000058.1, on the reverse strand, counting down.
GCCAATTCTTACAGGTCTTCAAGGCCTACATGGAGAGCCCGGAGCTTATGGTTTTGTAAGACAATTTCATGTAGAGCGCTAGAACAACCCTATTTTTTAGACGATAAGGCTAAAGAAGCTCGTCTCACTTGGCCATCCTGGGCAGAAAGATAAATTCCTGTTGGGCAATAACAAGAGCGTATCGTGTTGTCTAGTGAATGTCCGTTGTCGAGTTTTATATAGCTGACAACTTCTGTGTTGCAAAAGAGTAGTATTCTTGTCTGAAGCGGACGTGAAGGCTTGTCTAATTTTGGCAACCTATTTGCTCTTCAGAAATGGTAAGCATTGCTAATTCTGCGGCTGGGGGCGACTTTGTCTAATGTCGAGCATTCAGCGGAACCAAAACCCCGAAATTGTTTACGAGGTGCTGGAACGCATTGGTGAAGGGTGAGTCCAAAGCGTTCTTAATAACTGTTATGCTGTTTGACACCCGTTCTCGTCAGGTCTTATGGCAAGGTTTACAAAGCTGTGAATAAGTCGAGTGCTGAGGTCGTAGCGCTTAAGGTGGTGCCTGTGGAGAATGAAGATCGAGCGGCATATGACGAGCTCACGCGCGAAATTCATATCTTGGAACGATGCGAGTCGCCCTTTGTAGTGCGATATAACGGCAGCTTCTCGTTCGAGTCGCAGCTCTGGATTGCGATGGAGTTTTGTGCTGCTGGCTCACTCGCAGATTTGCACGTGTTGCGCGGACAGCGCGTATTAAATGAAGCAGAGATTGCTGCCGTTTGCGCGAATATTGTTTTGGGACTGGCTCACTTAAACTCTCAAGGACTGATTCATCGCGACATTAAAGCTGGTAATATTTTGCTTAACAGCGACGGTGTGACCAAGTTGGCGGACTTTGGCGTGTCGGCACAGCTTACAGCGACTGTAGGGAAGCGCCGGACAGTCATTGGCACTCCTTTCTGGATGGCACCAGAAGTGATTCAAGAAGCTCAGTATGACTGCAAGGCGGATCTTTGGTCGTTGGGTATTACAGCACTTGAGCTTGCTGAGGGCGAGCCACCTCTTGCTCACATGCACCCGATGCGTGCCATCTTTTTGATTCCGAATCGTGCACCCCCTGAGCTTCGCACACCTTCCAAGTACTCTGCTGATTTTCAAGACTTTCTTGCCGTGTGTTTAAAAAAAGATCCACAAGAGCGTGCTTCGGCTGAGGGCTTGCTGCATCACCCTTTCATTGCCCGTAACGTAACCCAACTGCGTGCCAATTCAGATCGTGCGACAGCCTGTGGAGGACGATTGATCGGTCTACCGATTTTGCAAGAGTTGGTCGAACAGAGCTTAGAGCTTGTGCACGAAGCTAGACAGCGAGGCGCCGAAGACGAAGCAGCGTTTCGTGATGCCGCGACTGGTCGTCCTGATGGCTCACTATCAGTTGCTGATCTTAGCACGATGCTGCGTAATGGATCAATGTTAGGCAACGGCACCAGTGGTTTCAATGGTTTTGGAGGCTCGGATACTGCAGTGGGTTTTTCTTCGATCCGACGAAGTGAATCGAATTCGCTTGGATGTGGTTATGATAGTGGTACTTCCGACTTCTCAAGCGCGTCTGCGGATGATGAGGGATGCGGAACAATGATATACCGAGGGGTCGAAGATAGGAAGTTAGCGAATTCTGCGATGGAAAGCACAGGCTTTGAAAATCGAGAGCTTGGCATCACGTCGAGCGAATTGTACGGTACGATGATCCCTATGGCAGCATTCGGAACTGTTCGTCCACCGGCTGCACCTATCGTCCCTGTTGTTAGCTCAAGAAGTAGCAGTCGCTGCAGTAGTCACGGTAGCAGCAACGGTGAACCTACTAAGCCAGAAATCGAGGGCAATGAACCTTCTTTCATGAAGTATTTTAGACGAAATTCTACTTCAAAGGCATCGACAATTCGAGCTGCTGGAGCGACAGCCGATACCTTGCTTCGTACAGTACAGCAGAAACTTCGTCAACTTGAGGAAGACTACCAACGTGATTGTCAGAAATTAGCTCGAAGTTTTGAAAAGCAAAAGGCTGAGCTGGAACGCCAGCTAGAAGGTCTGACTGGACCTACAAACTTCGCTGGGAAATAGAAGTACTAGCAAATTTTTTGCTTTAACGATATACAATAAAAAACGCGGGAATTATCAAGCCTCGAGTGTCATAACGTTGGCTCCTCCGACATCATAGTGTTTGATTTCATTGCGTCCGTCATAAGGGTTCTGTCCCTTAGGTTCACTATTTCTGTTGAAGTTGCCATTTTCTTGAGTATCTTGCTGAGCAAGACGAGCTTTACATGCGAGTAGCTGCATCAATCCTTCAAACATCTCTCGCTGCTGTTTTTTGGCGGGCGCAGAGCTCTTGAGTGTCTTCTGTTGCTTTCGCAGCTCCTTGGTAAGTGATTCTTGCTGAGCCACTTTGTGTTTGTAAAGCTCTTGAAACGAATGAATGTCTCGAAGCAGCCGAGCGTTCGACGTGCCTTGTTCAAACTCGACTTCCTGAGCAACTTTATTGGCTTTTCCTTGTTGCAGCTCAAGCTGGCAGTGCAAAAAGTGAAACTGCGACTCTTCGCGTAGTGCATCCTCCTGAAAAGCGGCACACTCTTGCTCGAGCTTCAGTCGCTCAGCCTCCAGTCCAACGGCAGTTTGATCATATTGAGCCTTGCGTTCCAGATAAACCTGCTCCACCTCTTGAAAGCGTTGACGAACTGTGCGCAACTCTTTGATTTGTGGCGCCAATTGGTTTTTGCGCTCCTTTAGAGCCTGGTTGATGTCCGTAACGACACGTGAAATTTCTTCTAGCGTTTCGCCTTTCATTGCATTCACTTTTGCGTTCTGCATCGAAATATCGTCAAGTTTGTCTTGCGTCGCGAGATAGCCACTGACTCCCTTCTGGCGTTCAAGGTCGCGTAGAAAATCTTCGAGATCTGCGTCTTTGCTTTTGAGTAGCTGCTCGGTACGGTGGAGCACCACGCTCTCAGCAGTGAGTTCGGCTAAGTCAGCTTTGACTTTTTTGTACTGATTGGTCTTGTTGCGTAAAGTTGTCGCGTACTGCTTAAACTCATCCCGACTCATAAATTTGGTGCCGGAAAGAGATGTTAACGCGGCTTCACGCTCTTCAATGCTACGCTTTAGTCGCTCATTCTCGACACGCAATTGCTCCAGCTCTTCTTCTTTATCCACTAATTTACGGACCTGAAGACTCGCGTGTTGCCGAAAGACAGCAAGTTTGTCTTCTTCCCCGTTATTTTGCGCCGTTTGAGCGTCAGCAATCTGAGTCTGGTAATCTCGAATTGCACGTTGTAAAGTCTGCACGTTGTCTTCCATGTCAGCAATGTCATGCCCTGTCTTCGGTGGCTCGCTCAGCGTGCGCTCAAGTCGCTGTAAAGTCTCTTGTTGTGTTCGAAATTCGGCCGGAAATTTAGTTGATAGTAATTCATTATTTCGAGCGACTTGTGACTGCAGTCGTTCAAAAAGCTGCTCTGGTGTTGCATTTTGTGCCAATGACGCCTGAAGATCTTGTAGTCGAGTTTCTGCTTCTCGTGCACGCTTTTCCGCCAGCGACAGTGACAGCATCTGGTCACGCTTCCGTTCTGCTAATTTTGCTTGCTCTTCTTGTTCTTTTCGTAATGAACTTGTGGCAGTTAGTAGCTCCTGAAATCCTGGATTCGATGTCGTCTTTTTTTTCAAATTAGCAATTTTCTCTGTGAGTTGCTGAGACTCTTCTTCCAATTGAGAAATCTCACGCCTGAGTTCACCTGGGCGAGATTTGGAAGCACGCAGCTGATCTACTTCTTTGTGTTTTACCTTAAATTGGCTCTGTAGTTGCTGATAGTGCTCGTGCATGGCATCCAGCGCTGAGAAAATTCGCAAATAATACATGTCAGACTCGACGCCATACATATCAACATCAATCTTTAACCTACAGCCATCTCCAAAACACTCTTGTGGAACATTAAGAGGAGCCAAAAAGCGGCCGAGATACGCTCGTTTTTGATGTGCCGGTAGGCTCTTGAGTGCCCAGTACAGTAGCGTTTCGATGGTGTGTCGATCGCCATGAGCTAAAGCTTCCCGAAACCCATCAATATCTCGGGGCAACGGAAATTTGAGCAATTGCAAAAACTCTAAATAGCGTTGAGCTCGCAATTCATCAGCCTCTGCTCGCAAATCCACGCCCGAGTGCCGCGTCGGGTCGATCTCGATGAAAACCTCGTTTAAAATTTGCAGCATTTCAAAATTACTCTTTTCATCGAAGGCCACCAGTGTCAGACCCAGACGAAAAGGCTCCTTGTTTAGGTGCTCGACGATAAGTTGTAGCTCGCTCATGGGAATCGCTTAATGAATAGTGTCACGAAAAGACACGTCCCTTGATGCATCAAAGATCCGATTTCTTGATTTTTAACATGGTCGTAATATTAATATTAAATTTTGAAGAGAATATTATCATAAAAAAAGAAAGCCTGCTTACATTTTAGTCTATCGTTTAAAACCGTCTGTGTTACAGAAAATTTTCGATGCTGCATACCCTAAACCCTGGTCGCTTATACTATACAATCACAATCGCCCAACATGATGCTAAACTGGCCAAAAGTCCTAGTCTGTCGTTCCAATGAGAAATTCGAGCTTTTGTTTCGTAGAGCTGACATCCTATGTTAAGCATATGTTTGGCGAAGCAGCATATGCCTTACCATCGCGTAACACGATTAGACAACCAGTCAGCTAGTTAGCTCGATAATGCAAAATCTTGGTGGAACAGTATCTAAGTCGAAGTGATGCCAAATCGACAACCTGACTATTAGCAGCCGGAAGCATAGTGTGAGAGATATTATGCAATAATTGGTATGTGTGAGATGCAAATATTAAGTGCACTTGAGGTGGCTGTGTGATTTTCACCTTAAGTTCTTACTAAAGTGAGCACCCGACAAAAAGTCGTAGGCTCCTGGTTCAATCTCGGGTCGCGTCACCTTCAGCGCATGTTGCTCCGATTGACGCTCAATTTTTGACTTCATTGTGGCTCTATTTCCGTTAGCTTTGTCATACAACCACGGACGCCTGTGACCTTTTTTGGCTGCAAGGTTGATCAAGGACTCAGCCTATGGTATCAATGAGAACTTTGAGCTCTTATTTTGTAGACCTGTACTCATTTGCTAAGCATGTGCCCGACGAAGCAGCATATGCAGTAATATTGCTGAATTTTTGTAGGCTGGAACAGGACCATTCGAGCACGGTAATGTAGAATCTTGGTGGAACACTACCAAAGTTAAAGGTATGGTGACTTAAAATTTTGTCTTATAGCAGCCGATGATATATGTCGAAATTTCGAATACAAACGTTTAGCATTTGTGTGCAGCAAATGAAAAGTGCGCTTGAGGTGGCTTGGTGATTGATACCATGACGTCGTTTGTAAAAGTGTGTTCGACTAAAGAAAGAAGGGTCCCTTGTTCAAGCTTTAGCTACGGCACCTCAGCACATGTCGCTCCGTTAAGCGCGTAATACTTTGCTTTCGTTCTGGCTTTGAATTCGTTAGCCACGTGGTCGACCGTGACCTCGTTTTCCCGCCAAGCCGATCAGAGACTCGGACTGTGATAATATAATAGCTTTGAGCTTTTATATCTTAAAGCTGACCTTTTTCGTTAAATATTTGCTCGGTAAAACAGCATATGCAGTAGTAATGCTAATCTTTCGTGTGCTCTAACACGGTTAGATATGCAATTCAAATCGTTAAGCACAATCGACCATAATCTTTAACAAACGCTAATTATGTCGATATTGTGGCTAATCGATAATATGACTGTTAGCAGCCGGAAGCATATGTCGTGAAATATATACAATAGTTGATATATGTGTGAAGCAAATTTAAGTGCGCTTGAGGTGGGTGAGTGATTGATGTCTGAATTGGAAGGTTTCTGGCTCAATCCCGGGAAGAGACATCTCAGCACATGTTGCTCTGATTTGCGGTCAGTTATTTGCTCGTCTATTGACCCATATTTGAAATCGAAGTTGAAATTTTTATGTCAATATGACACACTGGTGTGACTTGTCATCTTACTTCTTAGCCTTGGGAGGTCCGAGCTGAAAAATGTAAGTAACGTATATGAAGCCAAAGCAAGAACAAAAAATTGAGTGTCAAGTGGACTTAGGTACCGCGACCCAAGAGTTTTTGCCCTCTATCAAAGGCTATCCATGGAACATAATGACTTTCAACACAAAGTCATCGCAAATGCACTGCACATATTCGGCGCATATAAAAAACTGTTGCATCTAATCTCTCGATGTATGCTTGCGGCTGCTTATAGTCATATTACCAGCCGCCACCACTTCTACTAAGAACGAGTCCCACAAAGATTTTACCATTTGGTGCTAAAATGTTCTATATTACATTCCTATCCGTGTTGTACCACATGAAAGGTCTAATTATGCTTTTGCATGTACTGCTTTGCTAAGCACATGGTTGACAAAGAGGTCAGCCAAACGAAATTAAAGCTCGAATCTCTCACTATTACGCCATGCTGAGATCCGGGGTCGGCATGGCAACATTAAATAAAGTATTCTAGATGTTGAGCGCATGACGTAATCAACGCCTTTACACCAATTTTAAATTAGAACGTTGAGTGCCCATGTGCTCAGGTATTGTGACCGGAGACTAAACAAAGAACGCTACGACGTTCTGTCGGACGGTCTTTCAACTGATGTCAAAGCGTCAACTGCACAGTCACATCAAGCACCGTAACTTCGACTTAAGGAAAGTCTTACAAAGATTTTGCCATTTCGAGCTGACATGTTTTGTATTGCATTCCTATTCATATTTCAGCATATGAAACGTCTTATAATGTTACGTATATGCTGCTTTGCCGAGCACATGTTTGACAAAAAGGTCGGCGCTACGAAATCAAAGCTCAAACCTCTTCTTTCTCTTGTTACGACATGCCGAGATCCGTGGTGGGCATTACAACAACAAAAATAATCGAAGGGCGTTGGGCGTCTGCGATCGCATGACGCGTCCAACGCATTTACACCAATTTGAAGCAAAGCCCATGGACTGAGTGCCCATGGGCTCGCGTATCGTGACCGGGAACTTAACCAAGGGCTTCTTCATCTTCTGTCGAATGGTCTCCTTGCTAATACAAGCAACAAGTGCACAGTTACCTCAATCACACAATACTTTTGCAGCACAATTGCATTCGACTAGTGCACCCTATCTCTCGACGTATGCTTGCGGCTGCTGAAAGTCATTTTATCAGTCGCCATCACTTCGACTTAAAAGGAGTCCCACAAGGATATTATCATTTCTTGCTAAAATGTTCTATATTACATTCCTATCCGTGTGTGTAGCACACGAAATGTATAATAATGCTGCTGCATTTGCTGTTTTTTTAAGCACATGCTATGCCAACCCCAGATCTCAGCAAGTCGAAACAGTGAGAGATTTGAGCTTCGATTCAGTTAAGCTGGCCTTTCTTGCCAAGCGCGCATGCTCAATCGAAACGGGCAAGTGGGTGAATCAAATTTTTCGATAGAATCAAGTGTTTCGATGTCTATAAAAGATGAAACGAGTAGACATCAGTTAACCATGAGCGGACATAGCTTGAAAGATGACCGAGAGCAAAGAATCGTGCACAGAGCAAAACATGGTGTTCTGAAGTGTTGCGAGCCAGGGATCTTCAGATCTTCAGTCTGACGCTCTCCCAACTGAGCTACCGAGGCGTCGCTTTGTCCGTTCAACCAAGCGTACTATATATTTGTAACCGTTGTTCCATCATGCAACATCAGTCTCTACTACATACCATTTGTCTCACAGCACTCACTCAAGTCGGAGTCGAATAGTACAACCGCATAGACATCTTGGACGTGC